>OX465096.1:67582593-67830093 GCA_949987625.1 Chalcis sispes
ATCATAAACATATGTATACGTGTATATATATACAGCTACGCATATATACATACTTGCAACGTACGACGATTTCACTATCAGAAGCAGCTATCCTCGTCCCTTTTCCTAAAAGTACACTTTTCAACCCTTTGTCCCGTAATACCTCGAACGAAAGAAGAGTACACATCGTTTTTTATAAACGCTTAGCTTTACCAGAGAAAAATTTCTTCTACGTATATTCTATAATCTATACAACAAGAGTAAATACGAAAAAATATCTGTGCTGGCTATTGTATAAAACGCAAAGTTTTAATAAGGATGAACGTTTTGAATGGATAAACGAACGATTTATAAATATATATATATATATATATAGAGAGGCTTGGATTATTATGCGTCGTCACGTAAAAATTTTTTTTATGAAATTAACGAGAGCGCGAATACATATCTACATTTGTACCCGGAAATTTTTTTATGGGTCGTGCAAAATTATGTAAATGAAAAAAGTCAATGCTTTTCATCGGTCAAATTATTATTTTTAAGCGCGTCGATAATATTTTTATGCTTAATTTAAATCAATAACGATTAATTAGAATAGATGCGACATTAAAAAAATTAGGAAAATAAGTTTCGAGGTTTATTAAATATTGTAAACATTTTCTTTTTCTTTTTTTTTTTTTTTTTCTTTCATTGCTTTTTTTCTATCGTTATAATTTTAAATTGTACATTAGACTTTTATTAAATTTATTAAAAAATAAAATTTATTCATAAACTATTATTCAACATACTAGTACATTCCATTGCAAAAACTGTATGAATTACAATTCAGATGAAACATTACAAGAAAATTAATATTTTTTTATTGTATTGTAAAAATTTTTATTGCAGAGAATACATTTACATAAAATTATATATTATTATGAATAATTATATCTGCATTTTAAATTTTATAATATATTATATAGGCATACAATGCAATATTATCTATATTAATCATTTTATCGAAAATCTCACATTCACATAATTTAAAAAAATTTCTATCGAATAATTTTCACTTTACTTTGTAAAGCGATTGATTTATTGTACATTAAAATATAATCTAATCATTCATTAAAATCAATGCTGTTATAGTTTAAATCGAATCAAAACATTTTCGAACAAAATAAATTATAAAAAAAAAAAAAAAAAAAAAAAAATTAACCGTTAAATCGCAAAACTTCGATCGCCATCGCGAGTTCGATAATCTCGACGTTGATAAAAAAAAAAAAAAAAATGAATAAAAAGTCATCGGAACGGTAAAGAAATATTTAAATTCTTACGACGAAATAACAAACTTTAAGTACGTCGAGAATGAGAAAATCTCCGAAGGGGGATATAAGAGATATAGATTTAATAATTAGCGAATTACATGGTGAAACGAACGTTTCGGCATGTGTATACTGAAATTGCAAATCGAAAAGAAAAAAATGAGAGAGAGAGAGAGAGAGAGAAAACGAAGAAAAAGAATTAACCAAACCAATACATACTCCGATAGTGCAACAAGGCCGCGGCTCGATTATTTTAATCGACGCGTTAGCGGTATTTGAAGAGCCGTTCGCTTACAATATAAAACGCGACGCGGTCGCCTTATGAATAAATTATCGTAAATAAAAGCCTTTGCCGTACGCATTTATGACTGCGTATGTGTGTGTGTGTGTGTGTGTGTGTGTGTGTTTGTGCGCGCGCGAATTTCAATTGCCGTTTTCGCTTTCGCTCAACGGGACATCGATTACTATCAACCTGTATACGTTTTCATTGTAATGTGTTTTTTTCGGTATACGACAAGTCATTCCAATTTAAATAACCCCATTCTAATTGACTTCGACTGTGGATTTAAATAGACGCGCGAAAATTTAAAATTCACGTGACGTATGATGCTTTTATGTTTCCTTTATTCATTCGATAAATTTTTACAAACTATTTGGGATTTAAAAATTTTAAATTTACGTTTAAATTTTAATACTTTGAAATTCTTTTATTAACAAAGTTTTGCGGTAAATTTTTAACAATTTGAAATACCTCTATTGCAATACTAATATCGTGAAAATAAAAAATAAAAAACGTAATTTAAATAATAAGCGATTGAAAAACTTGCGTTTGTTTGAAAATTAAAATAAACATTTTCACATCTATGGCATCTAATATCATCCAAAAGCAGCCTTAAAGCATCCAATGGTTCGAATACAAACAAAACTACTTAAAGCAATAAAAAAACAATATCACACAAGTAACTATTTGGGGCAATATCATATCGTCAAACAAAAAAATATAAAAATATTCATCAGCAAGTCAAGAGATTTTTCACGATTAAAAATTTTTACGTGACGACAGCGACAGATAGAAATTTATCGTATTCATACATAGAGAAATATATATTATTTTCATACAGAGATTAAAATACAAGCTGAAAAAAAAAAAAAAAAATGAAACGCTTGGATATTTTCGCAACTATAAAATTATACACGTGGAATTTTCAAAAAAAAAAAAAAAAAAAAAAAAAAAAAGAAAAGAAAAGAAACAAAAAAATGACAGAACAAATGACCTCGATAATCGACATCGAAAAGCATGTGTTGAGAAACAAAAAACCGAAAACAAAAACAAAAAAAAAAAAACAAAAAGAAAAGAAAAGAAAAGAAAAGTATGTATACTGAACCTGAAAATAATGCATCCTTTTTGAGAATTAAATTATTTATACTTTTTCGATAAAATAATAAAAGAAGAATTACTTGTATAGAAGGAATGTAAGAAAGTACATGAATATATAAACATACATAAATTTAAACCGAACGATATTACCCAGACAATTATACTAAGATTAGATGGATTATTGGATATAAAAATAATGTAAAAGAAAATATTTCTCTACCATTACTTTTTCATCAAACTACTATTGAATTCATTTTTTATTTTTACGAATAAATCCGTACGATTCATCGACTGATATATCAAATGTGTATTGTCTGCTAATATATATATATATATATATATATATATATATATACAGTAAGGCAAGTATGCGCAAGAGTTCCGATACAATGGATTATCAACGAGACGATTTAAAAAAAAACTTTAAACAATGAATTATATATTTACACGCGATAATTAAAAAAATTCAAACATATTTTTTTCTCAAACTGCGTCAAAAAAGGCTTTTCCTACATAAGCACTAAACACGACGATGCACATATATATATATTATACGATACTTCGAGTAAATAATTGACATTAATTTCCGTCCTTAAACGGAAAGTATTCCCACTGTTTGTTTGGAATAACAAAGAAAGAAAAAAAAAAAAAAAAAAAAAACTAGAACAAGAAAGGATAATTATTTCTTTCCATATCAGTCGCCTCTCCAAAATCCGTCAAACAAATGCATTTGCTCTTATATCTCGTACCGAGTGTCTTAATCCTCTAAATACATCATTATTGCAACATATACACACTAAAACATATATATACCACATAAATCACATTGCGGCGAAAAGGTAAAGTTTTTTCACACTTGGATGAGCAGTTGTCGTATACGTATACGTTGGCATCAAAAATCTCAATCGAACGTTTTTTTTTTTTTTTTTTTTTTTATGTGTGTGAAATAACGTGAATTGGATTGAAGTTGAAGTCGTTTGGAATTGATAAAAATCTTTGAAACTAAACTGAATGCGATAGTTCAAAAATTAATTTTGTTATTTAATTTAAAAGATTATATTAGTTTTAATTTTAAATTTTACGATGGATGTAATAAAATTTATCGATTATACTATATACAATGTATATCGGTAACATTAATTTTTTTGCTCAATTAAGTATAAATAAAAATTAATAATGCAAATTTTAATTGCATAAATATCAATTTAAAAAAAAAAAAAAAATTTTTCAATATTATATACATATGTATATGTAATGTTGTATGATAGAGAAAAATATAAAGCAAAAGAAAAAAATTAATATTTACTCTTTAACGACGAACGATATATTTTAAAAATGAAAGGTAAAAGAAAAGAAAATTTATCGTTAAAGAAGAAATATCGATTGATTTTTTTTTGCATCTATTTTTGCAACGACTTAGATACGATAATTGTACAAAGGGTCAAGAAGCGAACGAACTTTTTGACAATTGTAAAATAGCGCGTGTATGTGTACATATATATAAAAAGAAGTGAACGACAAAACTTTTTTTTTTTTTTTCCTTTTTTTTTTCTTTTTTTTTTTCTTTTATCGGAGTGACTTAAACCTTTACCGATTACGATAAATTTTTATTGCATCCGTAATGTTTATGAATTTGAGATTTTTGTACTATGCTCGTTCGACGAAAAAGTCAATTTTGAAAGAGTGCAAGGTTACCGAGTGTTAAACGGTGAAAGTATTGCAAACGTAATTTATTTATTTATTATTATTATTAATTTATTTTTTTGTTAACTATGAAATTAACGAAATAAGGATTAATTTAATGAGTAATTTTGTTAAAACGTCACACGTCGACAATCATTATATAACGACGGAAAAATGTAAAAGTTTTTTAATTCAATAGCGACGTTAACCTTCGCATTCTTTCAAACTTTGAAACTTTGTACTTTTTAATAATCGTAACAAAGGAAAAATAAGCTTCGATTGTAAAGCTAAGAGAAATTAAGAAAACGCTAATGCCGACGATTAACGAAAGAGAAGTTAAAATAAAGTAGCGAGGAAGCATAATAATATATACGACGATTACAATAAAAATAAATAAATAAATAAATAAATAAATAAATAAAAAAAAAAAAAAAATTGTAAAATAAAAAGCGACGATTAAAATGCGATCACGCGGACGATACATAAAGCGATGCTAAATTTTATGATATATAATTATTATTTTCGTAAAGATTTTATACGCGAAGTAACGATGGGAAAATAGGGTGAAAATACGATACGAGCGAGCTGTATCGCTATATAGAGAAAGAGAAGATAAATATTGTATAAATGGAATTTAAAGTATAGTATAACGTGTATAAAGGATAATTAAGGAAGACAAAAGAGGAAGATACCTGTGTAATATTGTATCAATTGCGGCTTAGATGTACACACATCCATATCTATATATATATATATATACATATATCGACGAAACGAATTTTCCCCCGGTGTTAGATTTAAAAAGAATCGGATTTTACAAACGATCCTATAAATACATATATATATATACACACACACACACATGCATATACATATAAACCGATCTCGGTATTTTTTCTATCATCAAAACGTTTTTACTTTTGTCTATAAACATTTTCGCTCGAATTTGTGTTAAAAGCTTAACTTCTGTATATATATATATATATATATACATAGTATAAATATTAAGAATGGAGGAAAAAAATTTTATTGTTTTTGTAATATAATGAATAAAAATGTGTTATTTGTGTTAAGATTGTTGATTTTATTCTTTTGTACAAACAGCGAAGCACAATAATTTGTATTTTACTTAATATTTTTATTTTTTCCAGAAAATAATTTTGAATTAACTAATAATTGATAGATTAATTTTTTAATCTTTCGTCGCAACTCGTTATTTAGCACTTGTGGATAAAATACTGAGAAAAGAACCATTTTAATATAATAATAAATAAATAAAATAATAAGTAAAATAACAATTCTATAATATGTACAGTGTTATTATTGTGATTGCAAGCATGCGAATTATTGAAATAATATATAAAAAAAAAGGACTTGTTTTTTCGAGCCGAATAAAAGCTCGATCTTCGATTAAGATTATATAAAATGCTTAATCTCTCTTTCCTCGTAATTTTTATGCAAGTTATAAGGTGTTACAAATAAATAATACAGGATAAAAACAAGAAAAAAAAAATTGCGATAATATTGTAACAATGATGACATTCCCCCTTAAGCAACAAAAAAAACTGAAAAACACAAAAATATATACGATATATATATATATATACGTAATTCCTTCGTTAAGCGTTGACTTGAACGAATGAAACGATGAATTTTTAACAGTTAACAATATAAAGCGAAAAAATAAAAGAAAATCATAAACATATTCGTTGTGCAACATTGTATTGTAAATCGAATTTAAAAAAAAAAAAAAAAAACAAAAAAAAAATACAAAAGAAATAAAAATAAATGGAAAAAAATAAATAAATAAATAAAATGAGAATAAAAAAAATCCGCTAAAGCACGAAAAAACAAAGTAAAGTTGCGCAAAACGAGATTAGAACTGAAATGGACAAACGAATAATAATCGGGAAATACTTCGACAACTTATTTTATGTAATAAACACATGTAATAATGAGCTAATTGTAAATTCTACGATATATACACGATGCAAAAGCATACATATACGCATTAGACTTTAAGAATGTTAACAATACAGCGTTTCACCCATCAACCAAAATACAAATAAATAAAAAGACAAAAAAAAAAAAAAAAAGAAACAGAAGGAAAGATCCAAGTTGCCAAATAAAAGCTTGATGTATGTATAACCAAACGAACAAAATTTATCTGGAAATCTGTCGAAAAGCTGCTAATACATCGGAATTATTATGTTAAAAACAAAATAATTGCAAATTGCAAGGATAAACATTTTTTTCGCCACTTTTGTTATTTAAGCGCAATACGCCTTTTTTTCTGTTAAAATCGATTAAAAAATCTTCTAAGTATATAGAAGCAATAAAAATAAATTAATTCACTTTTGATGATTCGTGATTCGATTTTTTTTTTTTTTTTTTTTTTTTTTTTTTTCAAACGATGAAATTTTTATATTTTGCGTTCTTTTTATTAACGAATAAATTTTAAAAGAACTTCCATGTAAGACTTTTCAGTTATTATATATATATGCTTAAAGACCGCAATTTTCAAAAATAAAAAAAAAAAAAAGAAAATAAGATTAAACCTATTGCACTTGAACGATTGTTTCAAAAGTAAACAAAAGACGAGAACAAAAAAAAACCTAAGAATGCCGAAAAAAACAATACACTGCATCTCTAACCGAATTTTTGCGTTTCGATTTATACAAAACACTTAACGTGTTTCTTGAATATAAAAATAAACGAATTATCAATGAAAAAAAAAAAAAAAAAAAAAAAAAAAAAAATTTCATCAAAATCACAAAGCACATAACTCTGCAACAAGTCGTTGATTGCGCCAATAATATACACATAAAGTTAAACAAGAGACCATCGCATTTAAACAAACGATATATATATATATGTTAACTGCATATAATCGATAACAAAAAATTAAAAAAAAATATATATATATTTATATAATTCGTAGGAACGTTACGTATATAGTTTTTGAAAAATCGTCGAGACGCGATACAAAAAAAAAAAAAAAAAAAATAATTAATATAATACTCATATAAAATATACTTTTTGTTCTCTACTCTTTATTAGTTTCTACATATGTTTACAAGTTATATGGATAGGCAAATAAAAAATGTTATCCGAATAACAGTGAAATAATAGAAACATATTAGGTAAGACGGAACCGTTAATGGGAATGAATAAAAAAAAAAAAAAAAAAAAAAACAAATATATACGTATATACATTATACATATAAAATAACAATTAAGAAGTAAGACGAAACGATCTCGGATGCAAATGAATGTATATATTAAAAAAAATTTCTTGAAAAATGTAAATGTACACAGACATGTTAATATATAGTGTATTATCGAGAAGATAAAAAAAAAAATAATGAAAATGAAAAAAAAAAAGAATAAGAAATACAAATACAACTAAACGATAACACACACGTACATACGCACACATACAGCTTGCATTGCGCGATGTTACACGTGTAAAATTTAGAGATGAATTTAATTGTAAGTATATAAATATATCTTTGAAAAAGAATAAAATAATACGCAAAAAAAAATAATAATAATACATACAACCACACATACACACACCGCGGGCAAAGAAGTTTCGAAAATAATTGCCGAATGTCTTGTATAAGATATAGAATGCGAGCGAGAGAGAGAGAGAGAAAGAGAGAGAAAGAGAGAGTGCAATGAAAGAAGAATATTTTGCAAAAGAGAATTAAAAAAATAACGATAAAAAAATGATAAAAAAAAATGAAATAAAAGAAAAAAACGAAAAAAAATAAATAAATAAATAAACGAAAAATTTTAGCGTTTCAAAGAATGCGATTACTTTTTTGACTTCGGTCGCAGGCGAGGCACAAGGAAGTATAAAATTATACATATTTTCTCATGAAATGTAATAAACTACCTTCACCATAAAATTTAAGGTGTGTTATCATTGTCACTTATTATACAAATTATCCTTATTTCAATTGGTTAATCACGTCGTAGTTACTTGTCATTTTATTCATAAAACCTTTAATTTTTCATTTCGAATATTTATTACGAATACTTATTACTTCATTAAGAATACTTATTTTCTTTTTAAAGAAAATTTACTTTATAACATTTAGAAAATCTAAGTATTACTTTTTTATTTTTACAACTAATTATTTCATAATTCTTTTCATCTATATTGTAATGTTCATAAAATTTAAAAACTTTTTCGTGTAAGACGAAGTTTAGTTCTAACAATAAAACAACTTCTTTTATTTTTTTAAGTAAACGTTTATTGTTTAAAAATGAACGTTTAATTTCATCATTAAAGATTCATTAACAAATGAATAAAAAATTATTTTTATTAATCACGTAGTTTACTTGAAAGAAAACTATGTATATTTCTGTATAGTTTTTAATTCAATTACTTTTAATACTTGTTACTTCTTTTTTTTAATCAAATATTACAGTTAGCTTTGCCTTTCTTTAAACATTTATGAAATAAAAATTCTCTATTTCTCGAGAATTTCAATCAATCCAGTTTGGCGGTACAATCGTGTCAAAAACATATTTTCTCTTGTTTACAGTGGAATGAAACTTGTAAGTATTCGTAAAAATTTATTTTAAATATATCTTAAATTTATCTAAGATAAAAAATTTATCTTAAAATTATAATTTCAACGGTAATAAACAATTATGAACATATTTAATTAAAAAAAAATATTTAATCTCTGGCAAAAAGTTGAGATTTTATGTATTAAAAGTTCACTTAATCCACGTTTTCTAATTTACCAGAAATTGCATAAATAATGTTTATAATTCTAAAATGTATGATCTGTTTTCCCTACTGTACGTAATATATCGATAGTTGGATAATTGGAAAACTTTTTTCCCTGTTGACTATCAGTATAAATATAAATTGATCTACCGCTCAAGTTTCAATGATTCGAAAATTTTATTTACTTTTCTGCGTAAAATAAATATGCCTATAGAAATTAGCATACTATAATATAGATACTATAGTAAAATATGGCATAGAAAAGAATTAAAAAATGGTTATAACCTATTATAAACCTACAATAAACTACGTTAATAAGTTTGAAAAGGGCTTAAAACTTACATTTAAAATTTATCTTATATTTTAAAAATTAATATTAAATTACTTGCGCATCTTAAAAAAGAAAATTTTTTATTGCATATGCAAAATACATTTGCTAATCAAAATTGTCGATCCATGTTTATGTTTATACATATGGCAGCCATTTTAATGCATTTGAATATCTAATAGTACAACCGTCGTTCCGTAAATTATAGTCGAAAGTACAACAATTATTTAAAACTTATGAGAATAATTTTGTTTCCCTGCGTACATCAAAATAATTATTAAAAAAACATTTTTTAAACACAAAAATTCTTCAAATTTAAAAAAAAAAAAAAACAAATAACTCCAACTACACTATCAGAAATTATAAAAAAATATTAAAAATTTTAAAACATAAAGATAGTAAATACCGAAATAAAATGCACGGTTTTATAAGTGGTAAAGAATGAATATAAAAAATAAATTAGGCAAACTAAACTTATTAAATAAACATTTAAAACGACTAAATAATAATAAGATAAATCACGATCGTCTGTAAAAACTAAAGGGACGGGCGGATGGCTTCTGCGTCTGCGATTGATTAATGCATTTGCATATATGCAAAACGCATCCGGCAATCAAAGTCGTTCATCTTTTTCAATTCTTTACACACACGGCAACCATTTTCATGCGATCACGGTATTACGAATAACATAAATCAATAAAAATAATAATTTTCAAGGCATATTAATGTTCATCAAAATTTTAAAAACGTTTATTAAGTATTGATAAAATATTTTTTAATAATATTTTAATAAACATAAGTAAAATTATCGTAACTTTTTAATATTATAAAGACTTGCTAAGTTCTTGTAAATGATTAAACATAAATTTTAATAAAATATGACAATACTTTTAGATTTTTCTATCATTATATTTATCAACACAATCATTCTTACGATTAATTTATTAAATCACATGGCAAGCACTTATTTAAATCACATAGTAAGTATTGTCGTACGTTCGATCGGCGCGATTAACATTTAAAAAATTCGTTAACAAATATTGCAAATTAAACGTCAAATTTAAAGTAATTTCCATCATTGAAGATCGCTTTTTATGAAATCAAGATGTCTGTAAACATTTGCGAAAACGTCGGGATACGGCTTGCCGCATTCCCTACCCCAGGTCGCGATACCGATGAGTTTTCCGTTGTAAATCATTGGATCTCCGCTGTCGCCCTAAAAGGATAAATAAATATTAATTGTTTATTGAATAATTTTATTTATCGAGGAATAGAAAAATCGAAATTTTAATGAAACGTAAAATTTATTATTTATAAACAATGTCTATAAGTATCTTTTTTAAAGATGGACAGTCGATAATACTTGTCTTTGTATAACTAAATAAATATAAATAAATTTAATTTCAATTTTTCTATACTCAATCAATTAAATATAAATAATGAACCGTCTACTGTGAAAACTATAATCAAACGTGTATAAAATCATGCAACTCAATTGTACATACTTACATTGCAAAGACCGGCTTTACCCAAACCGCTGACGGGAATACCGCAAAAATCTTTATCGTCAACGGCCAGACCAGAATCAATGAAATAACTATTGCATTTATCGCTCGGTGTTACGATTTCCGTGAAATTTTGAAGAATATCGGTGGGTGGCTCTTTGTTGGCTTTTGAGCCCCAGCCGCTAACAATCGCTTCGCTGTCGGGAATTATATCCTCGTCCGGTAAGGCGATTATTTTAACGTTATCGGAAAATTGTATGTCCGAGTCGAGCTGTAATTTAAAGTATTATTTTTACATATCGCTGAACTTCATTTATATGTATAATATATCTATACATGCATATGAAAAAAAAAATAAATAAATAAATAAATAAAACTTACGGTAGCGATTCCGAGATCGTGGGCGAACGTATCTTGAGAAAATTTGTCGTGCAACTTAACGCTCTTGACGCGATAAACGATGCCGGCTTTGGACAAACTATTAGTTCCGGTAGTTATGCTCAGCTTATGGTAATAATTATCGTTTTTGCAATTACCCAAACATTTTCTTAGACAACTCGCGGTCGAGAGTACTTTGTTGGGCGCTATGATGACACCGCCGCACGTGTGAATGTCTTCCCAATTTATGCGTACCATGTATGGAAATTGACTGATTTCGGAGTCGGAACCGCCTGCTAAACGCCTTACTCGTGAGATACCTTTGACAAGTGAATTTATTGTTAAATGTTTTATTGTACAATATATCGTCATTAATTTTATCATATAATAGTAAAAAAGTTTGAATGCTATGATATTAATTACATTGCTGGCTATATGTTATTATTATGTTTACTTTAATTTTAATAAATTATTCTTTTAAAAAATAGAGATAAACTACGAAAAGTATAATCTAATTAAAATTTTTCAAACTCGCAAGAAGCTTGAAGATTACTTAAAAAAAAAAAAAAAAAAAAAAAAAAAACCAATATATCTTTAAATAGATCGATATAATTGGAAAAGAAAATGATCAAGATGTTGTACAGAGAATAAATCTGTAATTGTTGTTGGAAGAAGAAAATAAAAAAAATAAAAAGACACTAATAATACTTTGTAGATCAGTTGTTTAAATTTTTTAGCAAAAAAAACCAAAATCATCGAAAAAATTTTTCCAAAAAAAATTTATGTATACACATATATATATATATATATAAAAGAAAGTCATCAAAAGAAACTTACCATTAGCGAAACATCCTAAAGTAAAGAAGAGCAACAAAACTCCCAAATGCCGTGTCATTTTCATTTAAAATTCGTCTTTTCTCAAAAGTGGAGAACTTTAAAATCTCGACCTTTCGAAGCTTCCCTCGCAAATCAGAGCTAGAGAAAGAGAGCAGTAAACTTGGCCGTGGAGAGTAAACGTAAATTGTACTCCTTGAAAACACACAGCCGTGGAAGAAACTGGAAGGAAGAGCAAATACAGACTGGATCCTCCTGGCTTTTGAAGCTTTTATATAAATACGAGCCAGTCCAGCTGCCGAGCAACTCTTCTATCTTATAGATGTACATGTCCCTTCTTTTATGGGAGAAGTGCAAAAATATTGCCGATGATACTGGGAGAATAAAACGAAGCACATCTCGTGAATGTTTTTTTTTTTTTTTTTTTCGTTTTTATTTGAAAATTAAATCGATATATATATATATATATATATATATATATATATATATATATATATATATATATATATATATATATATATATTTTAGGTTCTTTTTTCATCTCTTCCTTGCTCATCTTTATCCTTTTTATTTTTTAATATTTTATATACCAGTATTTGATAAAAATATCGAGTTTCTTGAGATTCATTTTATTATTATACGACTTCGTGATTTGTTGCTTTATTTTTCCAAGTATCGTCTTATATTATGCCTCGATATTCGATGAGAAAACGAACAAATACTTTTCAAATTAAATTTTATTATTCATTTGCATAAGCTCGTCGTTTGTTACGTTTTATGTACACATATAGATATGAGATTTTTACGCTAGAGAAAGGCTTTTAAAGGAAATCGTTAATATTTTTTTCTATAAAAGTGAATGTCGGCATTTAAAATTTTTATGATTAAATATTGATTTAATTGAATATATTTTAAAAATTCTTGTTTAATATATCTTTATTAAAGTTAATAAAATATAAAAAAAAAAAAAAATTACTTCTCTATTGTAGCCGAGTTAATTCAAAACTTAATAGTTTTAATTTATTGAAATTTATACACCAGCTCACTTGTACAACAAAATTTAGATAGAAAATAAAAATCAATTTATTAAATTATATCGTTGCATTTTTTTTTACTTTTCATCCAAATGCATTCAAATCTTATATGATATAAACTCGAGCCAAACAATCGTATGACGATACTCTGCAATATATATTTTCTGTATTAAGCTATTAAAAAATGAAGTATTTTAACGAGAAATTAAAAAGAAATTTCATACTTAATGAGTTTTCTACATGATAAATAATAATAATATTATTTTCAAATATTTAATTCTAAAATATAACTCACGTAGAACGCAAAGCGACTTTTCAATTATAGTCGTGAAATTTTTTGCATGAAAAAAATAAAAATGTATTTATCTATTACAAGATTAAAGCGAAGTAGAAAATTATATCTTTTTTAATTTTATTTTTTTAATTCTATTTTATAAAATCCAACCCGTAAAACAGACGTTAAGCTCTCGAGTTCCTCGCGAACCCGAGGAAAGCTCGAGACTATTATAACGAGAAAGCAAAGTAAAGGGTTCGTCGCAAAGTTGTAGTATATATTTGTTTTAAATAAGTATATTTAAAATTTGTATTTATAATTCAATTTACTATTCAATACTATAAGTAACTTAAAAATAAAAACTGAGTAGGTATAAGTATTTCGCAAATTTTTATTTAGAATTTTAATTTAATAAACGAAAACAAAAAATACACATATAAATTTGTATTAGTAGATATGCAGAAAAATAAAATCTTGAAAAAAAATTTATTATTTTCTATTATTTATTTTCAATATCTTCAGAAAAACAAAAATTTCTAAAGGAAAGAAATGTTATTATAGCTGAATAGAGAATTAAGATTTATGGGAATCAAGTTTATAACGATAATATCAATATTATTTCAAAAATTAAGAAATAAAAAAACAAGCAATGTTTTAATAGTTTTAATAATTCGTTGAAATTTCGAAAAGAACATATTGCGCGTGAGATTTGAATATTATCATAATTAAGAAAGCTCTGATTATTTGAATAAAATATTAAATTAATAACAAGATTTCTTTGGATGAAAATATTGAGACCAAAAAATTAATTTTCTACTAGAAAATGCAGGATGAAAAACTCCAAGAAAAAATACGCTTTTATGGATTGAAATTACGCCAGGAAAATGCTTCGGTGAAGAAAATTTCTCTTAAGAACAACCCTTCATTATCTCGTAGAAGGATTAAAAATTATTTTTTATTCATGCATACAGCTTTTGGAAAATAAAACTCGAATAATGAGAGAGAATTCAACTTTATAGTTGTAGAGTTGAAAAACAATTTAAAAGGTTGTGTATCTAAATGCAGTAAATAGTATAAAAATTTAGAATGTTTATTGTCTGTATTATTAAATAGTTTTCTTAACCCAAATCCTGTATAATTACTTAAACGACTCTAAGTACAATACCTTTTCTTATCCTAGTATATAAAATTTTTAAAATAAATAAAATTATTATTATAAAGAAATTCATTAAATATTTTTATTAACTTTTAAATTTATTATAAATATTTTTACCAAAAACTTTATTTAGAAAATTACTATTAATGTAAACACTCCATACAACAAAAAACAGGGATAAGCTATTAAAAGTCCTTGCTTTTCTTCACCTGACATTGCACAAAATAATCTGGATGAAGATAAACTAGCCCACACAACAGCTAATGCAGCAAGTATTAAACCACCAGGTCCACGAAGAGTAATAAATATACCCATTCCTGCTAATCCAACCACAGGAAGTATACAGTAACCCAAAACAGATGCAACAGAGACCAAAGTAATATTTCCAGTACTACTCATCAGGGATTGCAAAATATACATTAATAAACAAGACGTCACAGCTAAGCCATAAACATAACCAAAATGTGCTTTGGATCCTGCTAAAAGTAAGAATGCTGCAAGTAGCAAACAAAAAGCTAAGGGTCCTGCTAGATCTGAGTCTTGTAAAAGATAATTTGCATCGTCGGTTTGTCCTCTTCTATGAAATGGATTCAAAACAGCAAGAGTTTTTTGTAAAATTCTATCAGGATCTATACCTAATTCCTCTAAAAGAGGAGGTTCGTCTTCTTCATCTGTAAATCCTACTGAACCTAAAATTAAAAGTATATAACTTTAATTTTTATGCAATATTAAAGATAATAACTAAACATTATTTTATGTATTTTTTATTATCAAACCTTGGTTATAATTATCTGGAGTATAAAGTTCACCAGCATGTGAACCTTGATTAGCAGGATTTAAGTAGTCCTGAGAGTAAGCACTGTAATCGCCTGATTGTTGATCATTGTAATTTGCAAAATCAAATTGTTGGTTAGGTTGTCCAAAACCACTATTTTCAAAATTATATTGATTCTGTGATGGTGGCACCCAATAACTATGTTGCTGTGAATAATCAGACATTTCTGCCAAATTTAAAATGTTTACATTAAATTATTACAACTTTCATAAAATGTAAACAGCTGATTAAAGTTCTAACAGCAAACTAAATACTATATCGTAGATGGTTCAATATGTCATTGATATATGTGTAAGCTAAGTGACGGTAATTAACGCATTTTTAATTTAATTATTTTATTTTATTATAAAAATATTTTTTACATAGTTATGGTTATATTAAAATTTTTTAACTTTAACAAATAATTTTTTAATTTTTCTAATAATTTATACTCGCTTATTCACAAATTGTTTTTGACACGTCATTGTTCTAAAAAAAAATTAGTAGAAGGGGTAAAAGTACTAAATTTGAATATAACTATGAAATTATAATTTTATTGAAAAAAAATAGATTTTTGCTTACATCCTTATAAATGTTTAATCATTTTAAATGATTAAAAAACATTAATATAAAAAATGTATGTTCTTAATTTATGAAATTTAATGTTAAATATATAAATACTTTTATTTAATGTTTAATTTTATTTTATAAAGTTTATTATTGATTAAATTTTCTCGTAATTATTATTTAAATTACTTGTATAATTTACATGTACATAAGTGTTAATATCTTCGCATAAATGATACTAAAACTTTACTTTGTTACAGTGATAATAATTTAAATAAATTGTTAAAGAATTAAATAAGATCACAATGTACAAAAAAATTTGAAAAACTTGTGGGAATTTCAGTTGTAAGTTTATAAATTATTTTTAATATTTCAATTATTTAAAGCTTCTTTAAATTTGTAGACTTTAAGTTTGTATTACACATTTCAAGTAAATGCTTGAAATAAATATGAAATTTTTCTATACATTGATGACAAAATTTGTTATTTTTCATTGTATATAAAATATTGAATTAAAATTAAATTTTTAAAATAAATAAATAAAACATTTAATTTTTACAAGTAAATTTAAATATATACATAACGTATTTTGTTATGTGTATTTTAAAGTAAAGTTTATACATAATTAAAAACATAAATAATAGTTACATGACTGATCTATGTACACATTTTCACCACCTTTCTTCAATATAAAGTTCAAAATATCAAATTGTATATATTATTAATATAATAATAATAGGAATGAAAGTTTTTTGTTTAATCACTTAGATGTCATTTAAATTTTAAAAAAATCCACAATATAAAGAATACTGCTATAGAAAACAAAAATAAATATAATATGTAATAATTATGACTTCCTTTTGACATTCTTAAAACACGAGCTACTGACGATGTTAGCGATCCACTTGTTCTTTCAAAATCTTCATCCTAAAAATAAAATTAAAATTTAAGACCATTACATTATTTTCAAAATCCTTATCAAAGTATATTAAAAGTTTCTCTGTTGTGTATTCAATTATTGCACAAGAATGACCAAACTAACCATATCACGAAGCATTTTGTCTTGATACTTTACTTCTGTACCTATATCTATTGACAATGATTTTAATGCATGAATTTTGTCTTTTAATTCTTCAGCCATTCGATCATTTTCTTCTTCCATAGAATGAGAAGTACTTGGTAATGGTTCATAACCATAACCTGGTGACGAAACAAACATAATTAAATTTAATTCTTTTAAAATATTTAAGGAAAAATATTAATTTATAAATTTTTAAATACGATTACCTGTATGTGTCCGTCTCATATTGTAATTTTTCGACTCCACGATGGGAATAAGTTTTAACAAACAATATTATTTATAATTACTTTCTTGTCAAAAAATTATGATGACAGAAATACTAAAGGGCCACGTTAGCATGAAAAAGAAAAAACTACAAAACATCTTGTTTACATGAGAATGAACACTTATGATTCAACTACCGGTGCAAACGCACCTATAAGTGCTCCTACAAATATTTATTTTTCAAAATAACTAAAAAAATTCTTTTAATTTATTAAAAATAGCATCAAAATTAATATTATCATAAAGATGATTTACCTTAAAAATTTAAGTAATGTGAGTTCTTTTTATGAGTAACAATTGTTTTAAATTTTGAATATATAACCTCTTTTAAAATGCATTAATTGAAATACTGATATTTACGATATAAATAAATAATATTAATACATAAAATAGTTTTAGAAATAATGAAAAATCAAAAAGTTTTTCGATTCTTTCTTCTTTTAATAATAAACTTACTTTACATTTTATTTTTAGATATTTCACAATATTCAAAAATTAACAACCGAAAGATGTTTTCATATAAGTGCAGCAATGAATAGAGTTCAATCAGGTCGATACAGGGTATCTAGAAAAAGAAATTTTCCACTTACATATGAAATGGCATACAAACCAAATGATATAGCACATAAAAAATCTTGGAATTCGTGGAATACATGTGATGACAATTTTTACTTTTAAGTAATTCTGATAAAAAATAATTAATATAGCAACTTAATTTGATATATTTTAGCAAATATGGTGGATGGTAATAGGCCAATGGAAACTACATTAGAAGATATGTTTATAAGAAAATTTATGACAGGAACATGGCATAGTCTTTTTGTCAGTGAAATTATTATTAAACGTCATCATAATATGGTCAGGATAGCAGGTATTGTTCGACGTGCTTTAGCTCCAAGAAAATTTTATTTCTTGACTGGTTACAGCGAAGAACTTCTTAGTTATTATTTACATTGTCCTGTTAAATTAGAAATACAAACTGTAGGTAAAAGGGAAGATGTTATATATAAATATATATAATACACTTTATTTTATGTAAAATATATTAATTTGTACAAATAATCACAGTCACTTTTTGATTATTTTATTCCACCACTAATAACTATTCACCATTATTCATCAATAACTTCAGTTTTTGAAATCTCTCTTGCCATTTTTTCATTGTTTCTTTTGGATTATGCTAAAAATGTATTGAATAAACGAATAAATGAACAGATGTATCAAATTTATAAATAATTTATTTACCTGCATAATGTGAACACTACGTTGAGTGAGAACTACTAAAACTTTAACTCCATCTCCAGCTAAATCTATATAACTCATAGAATATACTGGAGCATCAAACAATTTTTTATCAATCATTTTCCATGTATTATTTATGGAAGCAAAAATTAAAACTTCTTGTCTGTATGTTCCTAATAATATTTCATTTTGTCCATCCATATTAATATCTGCTATGTAAGAACACAATATACAATCTTGAGTTAATTCATTTCCACTGAGCATTACATCAGAATTCATTTGTTGATTTAAAACATCTCTATAAAAAGTAAAAAAATAAGTTTTATAATTTAATTAGCGTTTTAGATTATTTAAAAACGATATTATTGCATATTGAGCATGATTGAAAAATTATAAAGCAAATGTTTAAAAAATGATTTTCAAATCTACAAAAATTTATTTTTTAATGAAAATTGTATGCATTTTATTTAGAAACTATTCGGTCAAGAAAAGACTGTTTGGTATACAAAATGTACATACTTTAAATATATTTAAATATGTATGTACGTATTTTAAATTTTAATATGGAATTAAATTTGATAATGATGAATTATAAATATTAATCTTTTGAGCTTCAATAAATAATTATTATTTATAATTTATGTCATATACGTTGATTATATTAAAAAAAAAAAATTTGTTTTTAAAACTAACAGCCTTTTTATAAGAATCAAATAAAAATGAGATTTAATTAAGATATTTTACAAAAAAATTTTTTTATGAAATTAATTTCTAAGATCCATGTCTAAAACGTGCTAAATTTTTCTGATAATCACTCACTTCTTATAAATATATAATTATCTTCCCTTAATTTTATTAAAATCAGTTAAAGCTTATAAAAGTTTTATCTGCATAATATAATTCTAATTAAAATATAAAGCTCTTTTTTAAAATCATGCTTAAAAGCTATTATTTTCATTTATTCACTTACTGAAATACAACAGCAATATTTCCAGTATTTAAAAGAACATTCAATTTAAATTCTTTTTTCCTATCTAAAATTGAATTAAACAATGATAAATTACAACACAAAATAAATTTTATATAATAAATTAAAATTCGAAATACCATATTCAATGTTTAGGAAATCAGGTTTTTTAATTTCATTTTGGTTGGAAAATATTCTTGCACTACAAACAGGTGTATCGTATCTTAAAATCCAGTTTTGAATTATTTCCAGGGTTTCAACATTTACTTTTGCTAATTTAAATAAACCGCATTCACAAGAAACAGCTGTAAGTCTCCTAAAATTTTGCAAATGCAAGTTCTTCACATATATACATACATATATATTTATATAGGAGTATATAATAATCCATTTATTTACATTTACCATTTAAAATTTTCATTATAATAAATATCAATCCATAAAGCAATGGCTTTAAGTTGATCTAATTCAGGAAAATATTTTTCTAATTGTGATTCTGTATAGCTGTGATTTTGCTTATCTTCTCTAATCATGTGAATTTTGTTATCATTTCCAGATATAAGCCATACAATCTATAAAAGGTATGTGTTGTTATTGTCAATAAATTACAATGGACAATTAAAATTATTTACTTCATGATCAGTTGATTGTGGAATAAGTGTGTGATACAATAAGTACGGTGTATATGATAATTCAACCATTAAACAATTTTGAGCAATTGCTTCCAAGGTATTGCTTTCCTCTCCTTCACCTACACCTTCAGTATAAATATTCAAATATCTCTCAATAGAAGTATCTCCACTTGGTTTCATAATAGTTATTCCTATAACAAATTCATCTCCAGCATTTGATTTATTATAAGCATCTATAGCAATAATTTCTGCACCATCTAAAATAATTTGCAAAATTACAATCATTTAAAATATCAAACTTAAGATTTCAGAAACCATACTTGGTATATATGTAAATAAAAGTTCTTTAACCAGTGGTTTTAACCGCCACTTAGAATGTTGATGATATTCAAATGAGTAAATTTTTCGTTTCAACGATGCAACCAATATTTTATTGGACCCTTTTGGAGATTTTAGTGTGGTTAAAGAATAAATATTGCCTTGTGAAGCCAAAGGAAACCAATGTGCATGTATTAAATCAATCATCATAATCTAGAAAATATTGTAAAATTATTTATGCGTTACAATTTTGTAAGTGAATGTTTATATAGTTGCTTTTTAAAAATATTACATTAAGAATAAATTTAGAAAATGGTTTATATATTATATGTTCATATATATTGAAATTGTTTAGCCAAATTTTTACAAATCATTTGTAAATAAAATTTGGCATACCATCAAATGAAAACAAACATTTATTTTTATTACATGAGTTTGAGAAATTATTCTTCTAATCCTGCTGTTGACTTCAGTTTGTAAAAGATAGCGGACAAAAACGATTGAAAATTTGACAAACGAAAATGGCTGCTATTGTTGAGGCACGTTCATTGTCACGGGGTGTTTTATCACTTATTACAAGAAAATTTAAAGGAACTCTTCTTCCTGGATCCACCCAAATAATTAGAAATAATCACAATGAATGCACAACTGAAGAACATTACGACATTGTTATCACAGGAGGAGGGATGATCGGCACAACATTAGCATGCGCTTTAGGTTAGAGTTTTACGTCTGTTTACTTTTTATTGGTAAATAATATTACGAATATTAACATTAACGTCATTCACAAAAAAATAATATATAGTTATGAGTAGTTATTTTGATTTAAATTTTAATTCTTTTTGTTGTATTTAAATTTTTTAATTATAGTATATTTTTATTTAATATTTTAATTTTTAATATAATAGCCAACAATAGACGTCTTGAGGAAAAAAAAATTCTTTTACTGGAAGGAGGTGATAAACATACATATGAAGTAAAAGAGCCATATTCAAATAGAGTAGTAGCTTTAAATAAACATACAAGAGTATTATTATCAAGTATTGGAGCATGGAAACATATAGAAGCAGTGCGATATACTCCAGTACGAAAAATGCAGGTAATATTTAAACTTATATTATATTTAAAAATAAATATATCAAGAAACTATTTAAATTACAATCAAACTATAACACTTATATAACAGTTACTTACAACAAATTTATTTATAAGCATAGAAAATATGTTTCAATTTATCTAAAATTTTATGAATAGAATAAGTAATATCTAATTACAATTTAATTTATTTGATAATTTAATGCAATTCTTTGAAATGTAGTATATTTTATAATTTTTTTTATTTGTAATACATTTAATTAATTTTAAAAATGAATAATTTAAGTATGACAATATTTTTTTATTTTTAAGCAAGAAAAATATTTCATTCAATACTTGTATAAAAATATTTTGCTACAAATATATTATATTTTTACAAAATACTAAAAACCTATTATACAATAAATAATTTTAACAATTTTATTTATAATCAAATGTATTTAGTAGGTATGGGATGCATGCTCTGATGCTATGATAACATTTAACGAAGATCATCTTGCAGAGGAAATTGCATTTATTGTTGAAAATGATTTGCTTTTACATGCTGTTGATACTCAGTTGTCAGAAAAAAAATCAGTAAAAGTTATTAATAATGCTAAAGTGGAAGGTATTACTTTATCAGATGTACTTGGTACTGAATCAAGCGTTCGCTTGCAAACTGGAGAGATTTTCAAAGCTAAGTTACTGGTAAGTTTTTTCATTCAAATTCTTATTAGATTAATTTTCAAAAATTGGATTATGTATAAAATGTTGTTTGACAAATGAATTTAAATAATTTAGAATTAGTTTATTCAAAAATCAATCTCTTTGGATTATTTTCAAAATAATTAATTATTATGATCATGGAATTGAGCAGTCATATCTAATTCATTTGTAATTGCTTCAACTTTTGCCGTTAACGCATCTAATTTTAAACCTATAGTGAGAGAACATTTTTTCAATTCTAGTGCTAAATCATTAAGTTGTTGTCGATTATTGTCACTAAAAGATGAATTACTGTATAATCTACTTAAGCTATTTGATTCAAATCCATTTTTTTTTAAACTTCGTATCGATGCATTTTTATAAGATTTAATTTTTGTTTTCCTTTCACTCACAAGTCTGTAAATAGATTTAATTAGTTCCCTAGGTAATCTGTTTTCTCTGGGATCATTAGGTCGAATATGAATTGCACAATGGTGAGGTAAATGTAATAATAGGGCACTACTTCTACATGCTTTTAGAATTTTTCTTGGTGCATAATCAAGAAGTTTTGAAAATAATAAGTTTTCTAAATGAGCAACTAATTCTGCTCTCCTCACTAATCTGTCAAGTCCAGCACACTGGCGCAGTTCTTGAATATCTGATACTGCCAAACCCATCATTAAATTTGCCAAAATAACAGTAACCAAAATTACAAATGTTAACAGCATTAAATGTGCCGTTCCAGCATATAAAATCGGTGCATCATTATCAAAAAATACATCTTCAAATTCTAATTCTCCAGATAGCATGATAATAGTTTTTAATAATCCTACTAATGGATTTGCAAAAGATTTATAATTTTTATGTAAAACGCTAAATCCCAATGAAAATCCTATAATGAGACACAAGTAGGCACCCAGAAATTTAAAAAAATTGATGGCAACTTGTGTAAACATTTGAACATAAAGTCCAAACATTGGAAATCTTCCAACTACCATCATTAATTCAATCCACACAAATAAAATTCCAATAGCAGCAATGTGATGCTGCCAATCAGCAGCTGGTTTAATCAACACAATTCCGGATGTAAGAATAACACTCCATTGCAGTGCATTTTCCCAGCCCTTAGCATAAACACAAATACCATGGGCTACTTGAAAAATTTCCTTAGACGCAAGAATTAACGTAAACGTTAAGACAAACCAAAAGAAAATACTACTGAGTTTGGGTATGTCCCACAAGTAGGTAACCGATATATAACCTGTAAAAATACCTACATATATTGAGTGAAATATTAAACTGAATAAAAAAAATTTTCGTATCTTCAACCATTTGAGGTAGAGAAAACTTTCGCACAATGGATGTTTTAAAATGTGCTTTTGGCCAACTTCGACTAAACAAAGCATTAAATCGCTTTCGCCTCTTCCACCCGATACCAATGGTCTGAAATCCAATCTAAGCTCGCAATCAACGTCCCCAAGTTCGTGATCATGCAACGATATTGCTTGATCGAGACGCGAGACGAATCTTGGCAATACATCGGGAGTTCTTCGAATAATGAAACTCAGCGCCGATATGCCGCCCTTTGTTCTAGCCGTCACATCCGCGCCTTTGGTCAACAACAATATAACTATCGGTGAACTCTCGTTCAAAGCCGCAATGTGCAACGGTGTGTAGCCAAATTTATCCGGTTTGTTAACCAACGATCCTGCCTAAAATTAAAAAAAAAAAAAACAAAAAAAAAAAAAAAAAACACTTCGTTTAACATTATTTTAAACGAAATCTTCAATTCTTCGACACAATAATCGTATTAACTAACTTGTATCAACGATCGAACGAGCTCGCTACCCCTAACGGCCTTTGCAACAGCGGCGTGCAACGGACTCCTTCCGTTATCGTCCTCGGCATTGACGCTTGCCCCGGTTGCTATCAAGATATCCAATGTTTCCCCGGACTGGGCTAAGGCGGCCAAATGCAAGGCCGTTTGTCCTCGAGAATTTTTCGCGTCCGGTGGCGCGCCAGCCTCGAGTAATAGTTTCGTGCACTCGGGGCTACCCTCTTCCGCGGCCAAATGCAACGGCGTCGATCTCGCCGATCCAAATTGAACTCTCACGTCGGCCCCGTGCTTCAGTAACAATTTTACGCATTCCACGGAGCCTAAGCTTGCAGCAACGTGTAACGGCGTTTCCGTGTACACCTATATACGGTAATAAAATGATAAATTATATTTAAACGCATATCGCTTTTATAAGTTCAATTCGCACGACGGCGAACAAACCTGAGGATTATTCGGCGATGCGCCAGCCTGAAGCAACGCGAGGACGCAGCTCTCGGCGTTGTTTTGTACGGCGTAATGAAGCGGACTCTTACCGGACAAGCCAGCGTTAACGTCGGCACCGTGGCGTATCAAGCATTGAACCGTCGCTACGTCACAGGACGCCGCGGCGCAATGCAACGGTGTGCATTTTCGGTTGAAATCCCAATCGCGGGAATCTGCGCCGTGTTTAATCAGCTCCTCCGTTATCTTAACCGAGCCGATACTCGCCGCCAAATGCAACGGCGTTCTAATGTTTGGCATATGAAATAAGATTTTTATGTAATGTGTAGAAAAGAGAGAGAGAGAGAGAGAGAGAGAGAGAAAAAAGAAAAAAAAAAAACATAAAATTTGTCTTCGTCTCAATTTTTTTTTCTTATTCTATTTCTTATCAAGCTCTCACCTTCCGTCGGAATCGCGACAGTTAACTTGCGCCCCTTTCTCCAATAAAATTTTCGTCAATTCCAAGTGACCGAGCCAACAGGCTACCAATAGACAAGTGTTTGGCCACTTTATCAAGAGATCCGTTGGCGTTGAAGATAACGCTGTCTCGTTCTCAGCTATTAAGGAGGCTTTCTTTATGCAACTGAAATGTGTTAAACTGCCTTCGTTAATAATTGCACTACTTTAAAATTGAACGAAGGATTGTTATTTTTTGACAATTTTGAGTTTTTAACAGTCGATGTTAAAATTTCGATAAAAAAAAAATTTGAAATTATTTACGCGTTAATTAAATTTAATAAAAATATCAAATCCATCTCTCGTTCGTTATTAAAATCTTACTCAATTATAAAAATCAGGCGACGACGAACAACGTTAAAAAAACTCACCCGTTGGCGAATCTCGGTATGAAAACCGATAAATCAGCGATGGGCGCGACGCTTTTGCCGCCAAGTTCCTCGATGACCTTATCGAGGACGTCGCCGCGCAAGCTCGGTATAACCGTGAGGGCAGCCTCGCCAGCCGGTAAATTAGTCAACGATAGAATGATATCCTCCTTGTCCCATAACTGCTGATGGGCGAAGGGTCGATACTTGAGACAGACAGCCGAACCCGAGCTACCCTCCGAGGAGATGCTGTCCGTGTCGATGTTCTCCATCCATATGTTTTCTTCGTTGCTTTTCGTTGGTTTTAACATCGGTTTGCCACCATCGCCGCCGCCGCCGCCGCCACCTCGTTTGCTCGTAAGCTTATCCAAAAAACTCGGCTTGCCTTCCTTTGACATTTTAACGCGAAAATTTATGTCGATACTTGTTCACTTTCCTCGTTGCGCGTCGAGCCGACATGTGAATTGATGATTAAATTAATATATAATCGGTGAGGATAAAACCTCGAGGAAATTCGACACAATTTTGAATTATTAGGTTTTCGCTGACTCACTCCGTTTCAGAGAGCTCGTAAATGAAGAACACACGCGAGTACGAGAGAGGAGAAAGAGAAAGAACGCAAGTTGAAAATTATAAAAGCTTCCGATAAATATTTACACAGGTTCCGTTCTCTCTCTCTCTCTCTTTCTCTCTATCTTTATTCGTGGTTTTTCTTCTTTAAAACGAGAGCACCACCTCCGTTTCATTCTCCCTCATCCTCTTCTGTTTCTGCTTGCTTCGAAATTTTAGATGTGTAATACATCCATCCAAAACTACGTGTGTAAGTGCATACAGGCGGCTCGGGTGTGTATACACTCAAGTGCTCGAGGATTTGCGTTCTCGAATGTTTATAAAACAGACACTGGGTGGGTCTATTTTTAGCCGATTATGTACGATGGATTTTCGGCATTTATTCGTTGTAATGAAGATAGAACTGGAGAATTGAGAAAAGGAAGAGAAAGAGAGACGGCGAGAACAAAGAAGACAAATTAATTAAATGAAAAATCGCTAGCAAACCTTTTAAACAATTCCAATCCGTCGCTCGTCAACGGCTACGAGGCTTGAGACAGCATCCTCAAATTTCTCCTACTTCTCGTTTATCGTCGCAAGCCGGATGGCGACATCCTTTGAGGAAACAATAGCCCTTTAAAATTCAAACGAAATCACGCGCGCTTATGTATAAATTTAATATTTTTATCGCGCACGAGCGCCTCGTTCGATTATTCTCGCTTTTAATCCAGCCACTTTAACAAATATAAATTGACGCGTGAGAAAAAAAAAAATAAATAAATAAAATGGTCGAAAATTGCTCGAAAATGTTTAAAAATGTGTTGCGATCGGCTTTCGAAAAGAAAATTTATACGTAAATAAAATATATGCGTATGTGCATACTAAATGTAATGAGTAAAACAAGAAGAAATAAAGAATCAGTTTAAGAGGCTTTTTAATAAACGCTGTAAAGGAACTTTGAATTCAAGAATTGCAAAAAAAAAAAAAAAAAAAATGCGAGAACATAAATAGCATGAGATTTTACTCTTCCCCTCTATTTTTTTCTTTCTCTTTTCTTGACTCGCTTTGTAAATTTTTTAATACGACTCCTCGGTGCTTTTTCTTGAAAATTTGATTAAGCTACTGTAACCGTGTCTTCCCGATGTTTTGTTATTTTTCGAGGGTAAGATTATTGGTTTGAGAGGAAAGACATTGACAATTTAGTTTATGTATTTATTTATTTATTTATTTTAAAAGCTCGATAAATTTCGTTAATATCATGTTGCGGCTAATTTTACAAATTAAAAATCATCAATTTAAATGTATGACCTTCTTACAATAACAATTTTCACCAGGCGTATATGTCTATTTGTCGATTAGATTGGCGCAGATGGACACAGATCGAGGGTCCGCGAAGCGATGGGAGTTCGGTACATCGATTGGGATTATGATCAAATGGGTATTGTTGCTACTGTAAAATTATCCGAGGTAAGTTTCATTGTTTTCTTAAATTTTTTTTTTTTTTTTTTTTTTTTTTTTCTTTTTTTCTTTTGAACGTTGAGAAAGCAATGCATATAAATGCAGAAAATATTTTAAGAAAAATTATACAATTAATAATAGTAAACAGAAAACAATCTGGGAATTATGTAAAATTCGAAATTTTTTATAATAAAAAAGCACAAAATTCATATATTTATAAACATATTTACTTTGATGCATAAAAAATTTATTATAAAATACATTGAGTTTTGCACATAATTCTAGATTATTTTTTATTTACGATACATACAAGTTTTTCATGAAAAAATTTTCTATTTGTATCGGTAAATCGTTTTATATTTTAAAAAATTAATTTCTTAAATATAAATATAAATAACAGGATATTAGTTTCTTTACGCATAAAAATATTTATTTGAAAAATTTTGGGGATAATAGATCAAATATTCAAAATTTTGCGCCTCTTCGCTATTTAAAAAATATGGGAGTATTTTGCATTCGTTCGTTTAAAATATTAAACGTTAAACATAATAAAAATAATAAAAGATTGACTTAAAAAAATAATTCGTGTAAAAGTTGAAAAATGTAATATTGCATTACATTATAAATATTTTATAAAAAATTTTGTAATGCCGTTTTTCTAAAGTAATTTTAAATTTGACTATACCTAAGAAGTATCATCAAAAAAACTTTTACTTACAATATAATAAAAAAATACGTATAACGAATTTTTTTCATTCGACAATTTTTTATTTATTATAATGTTCAACTTGACGTGATAAATTTTACATTAATAAATTATTTTATTTTTATTTCAGCCTACAGAAAACGTAGTTGCATGGCAAAGATTTTTACCTACTGGTCCCGTTGCTCTCTTACCGGTATGAATTATAAAGCATTTTAATAAACTAATGATGCGATTGAATTAGATTTCATGAAATTATTACATTTTAACTCTATGCTTATTTGTAAATATATTTATAATTTTAATCTTTTTAAAAAAAAAAAAAAAAAAAAAAAAAAAAAAAAAAAAAAAATTATGTACACTAAAAATTTAAAATTCAAATATTTTCTTTTTATGGAACATTAATTATATTTGCAATTTATTGATTTTTTTAATGATAATTTTAATAAATTTTTTAATATTAGATCATTGCTTAAGTGTGAGTATTTTTAATTATAAAAAATAAATTTAAAATTCATAATTAAATATGGTAAACTTATAATTTTTGAAACATTCTTTTTGATAATATTCAATTTATAAAGTACATAATATTTTATTGTATCTATAAATTAGAATATAGTGCATTAAGTAATTTCAACTATAATTGAATAATTTTTAATAATTTTATATTAATAAATATTATAAAAATAAATATTATTTTACAGCTGAATAATTCATTGAGTTCTTTGGTGTGGTCTATGCCCACAGAAGAAGCTAAAAAATTGTTAAAACTTCCTGATGACCAGTTTGTCGATGAGCTTAACGATGCCTTGTGGAAAGTTTATCCAAAAAATAATATAGTTGAAGGTGGAATGAAAGCCTTACAACAATTACTTGAAACTTTTCAACTGCAAACTGGAGTTTCTAGACAATTGCAACCATCAATTGCTAATATTGTCAAAGGCTCTCGTGCTGCATTTCCACTTGGTTTTGGACATGCAGTTAACTATGTACAATCAGGTGTTGCTTTAGTTGGGTAAATATAATTTTTCTTAAATACATTTCTTTATAAAATTAATCTTCAAGTGAATTTCAAATTCTTATGAAATTTTAAGTTAAAAAATGTGATTATTTTTACAAATGCGCTTTTCACTATTTAAACAATATTGAAATTTAACAAATTTTGTCATAAAATTTGGATAAAATTTTTTTATTTTCCTAATATTTTAGTGATGCAGCCCACAGAGTTCATCCTTTAGCTGGTCAAGGTGTCAACTTAGGTTTTGGAGACACTTCAACTTTAGTGCAAATTCTTGCAGAATGTGTTAGCAACGGTGCTGTAATTGGAGATGCTACTTATTTAAATAAATATGAAAGTATGAGGCAATGGCACAATATTCCAACAATGTTAGCTATTGATGCTCTTCATAGATTGTACAAAGGAACAGCACCGCCTATTGTTCTTGCGAGAAGTTTAGGTTTGCAGTTGACAAATGCAGTTAAACCTCTAAAGGTAGATTTAAAATAACATGTTTTAAACTCATATTGTTTACAATTCAGTTGAATATGCAAAATATATTATCGAAAAACATTTAAAATTAATTGTACAATAAATAAATGCTTATTTGTATAATTTGTTTATATATTATTTTAGTATCAGAATTTTTTCAGATGACAGCAATGAAAATTTATATTGATAATTTACGCATAAAGGATTAAATACTTAAAAATTAAAAATATTAAATTTAAATTAAAGTTTTCATTAAAGACTTATGTTTTGTTAACTAATTTTAATGCAAAAGCAATTTTTCTTCAATAAATTTACTTTAAAAATTTTTACATTAAAAAATTGATTCGTTTTAACAAAACTATTTTATTAAATAAATAATATATTTAATATGAATATCTTTTAAATTTTAACTATTTTATTATATGAAAAAATTATTTCAAAATCATAAATTTCACATTTCGTTTACATTATAAAAACTTAAAGACTATTTATTTTAAATGAAATTATTCATTAAAAGTTCAACTGACTTGAAAGATTTAAGATATACTCTTATTATACTTATACAATTAAATATATTATTCCTGCAATTAATATTTATGTTTCAGAAATTTATAATGCAACATGCTGCAGATCGAGAAAGTATAAAGAGATGGTGAAAATATTAATGTAATAATTATAAAAGGTATTTTACCAACGTGATAAAGTGTAAAATATTTTAAAAAATGTATATTATTATTTAATTGTTAAAGTATAGTTTTCAATTTAAAAAATAAATATTGTTTAGCCTAACGAATTCTTATACTATTGTACTAAATATTTTATATACTATTGTACTAAATTATTTCTATATTTCATTATATATATTTATAAATGTTTTTAATATATTTTGAGATGAAATTGAATAATAATATCTTTTAATTTTTCAATATTAGACTTTGATTTAATTCGTTAAATTAATATTAATTCGTTAAAAATTTATTGTAATTTTTATAGTTAAATGACTGCGAAAATTTCAGAGAATATTGCTTTTTTGTAATCAATTATGTACATACCTTTTAAATTTCGTTATGAAAATAAATGGAAATATTCTACATTTGTCTTATTATGACTTTTGATCATTTACAATAAAAGAATTTGTATTTTTTAATTGTAAATAGTACAATATAAAAACATAAAATACAATACAAATTATATAATATATTTTATATTGTACAAATATTGTACATTTAAATTAATACATTAAATTATTACATTATATATATATATATATATATATATATATATATATATATATATATATACATATATTAGTATATCTGTATAAAAATAAAATTGGTGTATGCAGTACAAAAAAGAAAAATCACAGATGAACACACTATATATGTACAATGAATAAAATGATAATTTATTAAATAAATCTATGAATTTAAAAAAAATAAATAAATAAATAAATGGACAATTTGTGAACTTTATGTAAGTTACTTTATGTATAAAGTATATAAAAGTACAGCTAAGTTCTTGACCATTTCTGCACATATTTTATTCTTATTATAAAATAAATTATTTACTTTAAAAATAATTTTTCTCGTTTTCTACATATTTTTAATTTTATTCCATTTATTTATACACTGAAAAAGAACCTTAATGCTCTTCATTGTACTGTTGCCATAGTTATAAATTAATATTTTCATCAAATTGTAACAAGCTATACATATCGACATTTAAGGCTTTTCTATTTGCGGAGCCGACTATCGAGTTTCGATTATTTTTCAAACTAGTGTAACTATAATCAATAATTATTTGTGCTATTTTGTTTTAATATTTGTTTAATTATTCTCCATCGATTTTTAAATTTAACTGATCGCTTTTTATACATAAAAATATCTAAATTTTTTTTTACATTTGTTATAGATGATTACGAACATATAGTTCGTTATTTATATTTATTAATAGTTTACGTATGTAAAATAAATAGAATATATTTATTACAGATTTAAAACTTATTTTACTTTTAAAGAATTAAATTTACTTTTGGGGGGGACAACGATTTAGAACCTCGAAATTGAGAGAACAGAAATCAAATACAGCTTTCGTAGCCGAATGAAGATGCACCAGAATGTTATCATAAGATTGCTGACTCAGACCATCGCAGATATCCATAAGATTGGCAAACAAATCTATCCCTTCTCGGGCAATGCCTAAAAGACGCATAACTAATCCTATTTTTCTGTTGATTTCGTATCCAGTGCCAACAAAAGGACCAGAATTAATTGTTGAACGGCCACTGCAGCGACACACAACAATAATCTTGAAACCAAAACCACGAAATCCAGTTTGCTTAAATTTAACAGGGTTTTTACACTTGTAGCAGACGAGAATCTCGGATAAAGCGATGAAAACTGTAAAAAATTCTATGATACGATAAGCAATGAGAGGATTGTACGAAACTTCGTCGCCGGTTTTCCTTTTAATTTTCTTAGCACTAGCATTTGAATCAGCATGTTCTTCAATTTTATCTTCGCCACTTTTCTCAACAAATTGATTGCCTTGGAATTTACGCTTTTTAGCTGCATAAGCACGAGATGGTTCACCTCTTTCCTTTTCCAACGTGCGACATTATTTCTCTTTCGATAGATATATAAGTGCACCACGAAAGACGAAAGAAAACTAAAAAATACGTTAATTTTGTCTCTCGCTGGACAGCTGCTCACAAATACCACTTTACATGTATACACCCTTGTACTAGATTTACCAAAAATATCCGATTATACCCTTATAAAAGTGTACTTATAAAAGCATTGCCTGCAGAAATTTTGAATAAAAGGGCTCCCCCCGCTGCTCTTTAGTTCGTATATCTGCGCTCGGCTCTCGGAGTGAATGAACGGAGGTCTCGGAAATTGGCTCTATCTCCGGGAGTTTTGAGTTTTGGCCTAAGTCATGAAGTTTTTCAGATTCTAGGCATATTAAAGTAACTCTAATAGCAAAAAAAAAATTCGATTCTTTGAAGGTTCTAAATGGTTGTTAACCCTTTAGGCTTTTATCAGAATTTATATTTTTATCTTATTTTTTCTTGATGAAACATCGTTTATCAGTACAATTGATTTAAAAATTTTTATTGCTACAGTGCTTCTATTTTATTTTTAATATTTTTAATATTTTTAATATCTAAAAATCTTTATATCTTTATATATTTAACATCAAATGATGCTGCGATGAAAAATCTATGAATAAATCATATATTGAATAAAAAGCTTTACGACGTATATTTTTAATAAAAATGTAGAATACATATAAACGTTATATTTATAGAATAGTAGGAATACGTTTCAAACTTGATTTTATAAAAATGAATAGATAATTGTTTTTTATTACTACTTTCATTTCTCTTTTTTCAATATTATATTATTTATTTATTATGAAATTATTTTTAATGAAATTTTTTTCTTAAAAATTTACATAAAATAATTTAAAAATTTTGATATAACTTATATATGTAAAATTACAGGGTTCCATAACTTTTTAAATGAAAATTTTATTTAAATTAATTAGTGAATTCCTAAAAATATAAGCTTTGTGTTCAATCAGATAAGAATACCTCAACAATGTTGCAAGAAAATTTGAAATTGAATGTTTGAACTATCATTTTTATAGGTTAGAAGTGCATATAAATTAACACATACGTGAATATGGATGAAAGAATTCGGAAGTTTCTCTTATTATCATATCAGTACTTCATTCATTTTATATCAGTTTCCATTATTTAAAATGAATAAACTCAGTTATTTCAACAAATTTTTATAGCAATTATTATATTAAGACTTTTTTCTCAAAATATTAAATTTTGATTACATCATCATTATTTTAAATAAAAAATGTAAGTTGCAACTTATTATTTTTACTTTATAAAATAAATGTAGAATATAACTAACATGTATTTGAGAAAATCAAATAATTTAATTATTTATTTTACAGAATTTTTACAATTTAACATGTTTATGACTAAAAGAACTCTGAAAATTGTTTCTGCAACTGCAATAGGTTTAGGAACTTTTGCATCTTTAAGAGCAAACGAATATGATTTTGGAGCTATTGGAATTGTAAGACTTGGCCGTGCTGCTGCTACTGTTTTTGTTATTGGCAAACATTACAAACAATATCTGTATAATAGTGGTTTAGACAAAAAATCTAAAGAGTATCAAGATAAGAAATCAGAAGCACATAAATTTGGAGCTCAAAAATTATTAGAACTTTGTTGTGCTAATAAAGGAGTTTATATAAAAGTTGGTCAACACATTGGGGCATTAGATTATCTACTTCCGCCCGAATATGTTAGTACAATGAGAATTTTGCATAATTCTGCTCCTCAGTCATCATTTAATGATGTCCTCACTGTATTGAGAGAAGATTTAAAAAGAGATCCATATGAAATATTTGATACTATAGAAAAAGATCCTCTTGGAACTGCTAGTTTAGCACAAGTACATAAAGCTGTTTTAAAAGATGGATGTAAAGTTGCAGTAAAAGTTCAACATCGAAGTGTCAAAACTAATTCATATGTTGATATCAAAACTATGTCAACTTTAGTTAAAATTACTTCATGGATATTCCCAGATTTTAAGTTTGATTGGTTAGTAGATGAAACCAAAAAAAATATTCCTCGTGAACTTGATTTTACTCGAGAGGGAAAAAATGCAGAAAAAGTTTCAGAATTATTTAAAGAATATTCTTGGTTGCATATTCCAAAAATTCATTGGAATATTTCAACTAATAGAGTATTAACAATGGAATTTATAGAAGGTGGACAAGTTAATGATTTAAAGTACTATCAAGAGAATAATATAAATCCCTTTGAAGTTAGTAATAAAATAGGTCGTCTATATAGTCATATGATATTTATTAATGGATTTGTTCATTCCGATCCACATCCAGGAAATATTATCATTAGGAAAAATAAAAATGAAGCTGAAATTGTACTTTTAGATCATGGTTTATATGCTGAATTGTCTAATGAATTTCGATGGGAATATTCAAAATTGTGGCTTGCTATTCTAAACAAGGATAAAATGGCTATGCAAAAACATTGTGAAAGTTTAGGTGTTGGTGACATGTATGGTTTATTAGCTTGTATGGTTTCTGGAAGAACATGGGATACAATTATGAATGGTGTGCAAACAACAAAATATAGTTCTGGAGAAAAAGAACTTTTTCAAAAAGAAATTCCAGATTTACTACCAAAAATAACCGAAGTATTACAAAAAGTTAACAGTCACATGTTACTCATTTTGAAAACTAATGATTTAATTCGTAGCATTGAATATAATTTAAACACACATTCTCGAATGTCAGCTTTCTTAGAAATGTCATTATGTTGTATTAAATCTGTTAATGGAGAAAAGTTAAAAAAATGCGCATCAAAATGGACAAGGTGGTTTATATTTTTACAAGAACAATGGTCACTTTCAAAAATTTTTTTATATTATACATATTTGGGAATAATTAATTTTAACATTCATGATTGTATTGATTCTAGTTGGCACAATAATGTCTATTTAATGTAATATTAATATTATATAATATACATATTTATAATTTTTTAAATATTATAAATACTATAACTAGAGAAATCCATAGATTTTTTGAATTTTATAAATTATATATATCTGTAAAAACTGTAAATATTTACAAAAAGTTATTTTTTTATGCTTTTAATTAAATTAAATATTTTTACATACACAATTCCAAAAAAATGTGTTAGTTTTTTTATTTACAAATCAAAGAATTTTTTTATAACAATATAAAAAATATATTTACTGTTAAATATTTATCAAAAAAAACAAAAAGGAATAATTTACTTAGTTTTATTATTGTCACATCCTATTAGAAATATTTTTAATTATAATATAAATAAAATTAATAAAATCTGCCATATATTTAAATTGTACTTATGTACAATTGTAAATATTTGTAATATAACATATTTAAAATTATAAGTTTTTTATTTGTACATATAATGTAATTTGAATATAATATAATATAATGTGCCATTCATCTGATTTATATAATTTATGAAACAAAATGACGTGTTTTCTTAATGAAAGATAACAATAACAGCATTAAATTAAAATGGGACAAAGCATTTGTAAAATAACAAATTGATTTAATAAAAACATTTGTTAAAATTAAAAAAAAAAAAACACTTATTTTTATTTACCATATCCAAATAAAATTGCGTTCTTTACTATTTAATATGCTTTATTTGTTATATTAAATACTTTTATCAATTTTAGTATAAATTTTAACTGCATTAAATACATATAAATTTATTGCAGTTGTTATTTATTTATACGCTAAATATAATAAATGGCATGTTTTTTGTTATAAACCGTAAAATATAACTTTAAAAACAGGTCATTTTTTACTGGTCGGTTTAAAAGATAAAGAGGTAGTAGTTTATAAATATATATTGGAGGGGTTTTTTAGTTTTCAACAACAAATACAAAAAAATATGTTTTACAATTTTTTTATTTTCAAATATTGTATATTTAATTAAAGTATGTTCACACAATGCTATTTAATTTGTTAAATTCTCAATTTTAATAATTTTGAATTTTCGTTTTTATTATTCAGTTTTCATTACATAATTTTTCCGCAAAAAAATATCTACGAACGGAGACCCAAAAGTAATAAAAATTTCTCAATAGCTTCTTTATTTTTTAATATGTACTCGTATCTTCTTGAGCAACATAATTTTCGCTACTTTTGGGCCCTCTTTGTACTTATAATTTTGAAATTATTGTAAATAATGTAGTAATTAGAAATATTTTTTTTAATTTATTTTAAATGATAGAATTCTCACAAAGCTTATTATATTCGAATTGCATTTTTTAAATTTAAGTTATGCTCCTCATAAAATTCGCAGCTGATCTTTTTGAAGAGAGAAGTTTAGCAAAATTTGTAACTTGTTTTTATACATTTTTAAAATGTATTTTATAACAAAGAAGTACTCTTATTTATTGTTAGTATCTATGTTAGATTTCAATTGCTTACATAATTAATTTTGTTGTATATTAAAAAACATACTTAGAAAAAAGGAAAATTTATAAAATTTTAACAAAAATCATTAAACATTTCTTTCTATATCTTTTAAGGGGTTATACGCAGTTGCGAGGCTCAAAAAAGACATTTTTTTATGAATTTTTTATAGAATCAGTTTTTATTTATCAATTACAAGTGATGGTAATTCAAATAGAGTACATCTCTTGTAGATGATGTCCCGAACGACCTCCAAAAAAAAGTGCTTGGCGATGATCTCCATTTCGGCGGTTTGGATTATCTGAAATCAAAAAATATGGTGGATTCTTTTAGAGGATAGATTAATACAGGTATTGAACGAATAAATAATAAAAATTTTGATTTTTTACAAAATGTAGTCTATTTGAAAAAAATTTTTCGTTTTTGACTGAAATTTTCGCTCCAAATTGTTAAAAAAAAATAGTAATAATTTTTTTTAATCTTATTCCTTCGTTCAATACCTGAGGAATATATCTAAGAAGATTGTGTGAAAATTTGAGACTGATCGGTTGAGCCATTTCTGAGAAATCGAGATCACCGACTTTGAAAATACCGTTTTGAGAAAAACGCGTTTAAAGTTTCAGAAGTAGTTTACACATAGTTAAAATTTTTTTTCTTCAACTTACATGGTATCATCTATTCCAGGGTCATAAGAGGGACCTTCTGCAGTATCGTTAGCTTCTAATAAGTCCAGCTGGTGTTGTCGTCGAGCCATTCTTCCTTCTCGCGTGCTCCTATGCGCTCGTGCGTCGGAAATCATCACACGCTCTGCGTCCTCTTTGTCGACATAAGCATGAGCTGCGGTGCCTAATGAAACTCCTAATGCACTCATAAAGTACAATAATGATTTTGTACCTTCATTAAACATTCCAGCTGCAATTCCAAATAATTCTTCTTTATTTTCATCACCTTAGTTTTCAGCAGTCGCTTCTTTTTCCTCGGTACAGGCTTTGTCAAACAGTTTTTCAGCTGCTACTTTCACACAAGAGTGAATGTTGTCAACAATCAAGTCATAAGTGTTTTGCGTTAAAAAAGCAGGCATGTTCATCAAGCCACAAAATTTAGCCCGCCTTTTAATCCTAGTCCCAGAATTCTCATCACAAATATAAATCGTCTGTTTATTTCGTAAGAATGCTTCACAAAAGGACTGGAGTTTATAACACGATTTTTACACTTATCACACACTACAACGATTTTAAAACCAAGTCCACGGGGAGAAGCAGTTTCAAATTTTATTTTTCCGCCACAAGAGTTACATTTCACATAATCACTTATCGCAGCAAATACAGTAATGAAATTTAAAATTCTATATTCAATCGAAGGATCACGTGAAACTAAAATCTCTTGCTGCATTTTGAATTTTTTAGCGGATGCACTAAAACTACTCTTATCCGTCTCAGCAGTCTTTGGATTAAAAGCCTGTGTTCTCTTTTTAACTTTAGAAATTTGTATTTTTTCGGTAATTCTACGTAATCTTGAACATTTACGGGGCATTTTTATAACTTTTAAATAAAGTTTACTCCAATATAAAACAAAAAATCACGAAAAACAAGTTTGAACTAAACGCACGACTTTACCACGTGGCACAACTCTTTAGACTGACGAAATACTTTTATTTTAGATTATAATAGCCAAATGTGACCTTGAAGTAGTTAGTGGACTTATTATACTCGCCTTCTACGAAAAAACATAATGGAAAAAGGAGCCTCAGGTAGCGCGTGCAGTGAGTGCAGCTGCTACTCCGGTTCTTACTCTACTTGCCTTCCAACACTCAGACGTGGCCTTACAAATTCAGATATATCTCCGAAAATATTTATCGGATTGGCTTAAAATTTTCAGAGAATATACTTAAATATATGTACATTCCGAAAATGCAAAAAAAAAAAATCGATTTTTTGAAAATTCTAACTGCGTATAACCCCTTAAGGAGGGAAGTCCATGTAGAAGCCCCAAAATCGGTCATTTTTTAATAATATTTTTAACGATGATAAAATAATTTTATTGTTTTTAAATTTTAACACAACTTTAATGAATCTTTTTAGAACACAAAAATAATTTTTTTTTTTTTTTTTCAATTCAAAATGGTGGCTCAGTATGATTTGTTGTCTGCTGCCTCCGACGCGAGGTCCCAAACTGCTCCAGTTGTCACTCATTAACCGTTGATCTGAAACACAAAAATGAAAGTTGTTTTTTTTTTAGGACATATAAACTGAAAGGATGAACCTATAAAATAAAAAAAAAAGTATAAAATTCAATATAAAATAAACCTTTAAAAAAAAGTCAGAATTTAGGGCTATTTTTTGACATTTTTGACCCCAAAAAAATATTTTATCAACGCGGAATATCTGAAATTTTAGGTTTATCCTTCCGATATTAATGTAAAGAAAGGCCTCGAAAAATTTCAGCCAAATCGGTCAATAACTTTTTGAGTTACAACACGAACAGTTTTAAAAAATATAGTTTCGAGATAATCGCATTTAAAGTTGAAGTACAGGAAAATGGCCAGTTTTAATTACTTACCGATTAATCGGCAATCCCAGGTCCATACAACAGTCCTTCCTCCTCCTCGAAAAGCTGATTTTCTTCCATTTGTTGTTGCCTGCGAGCTGTACGAGCATCTTTGGTTTCTGAAAGGCTCTTACGATTCTGTCGGGTTATTCGCGCCTCGTCTGTATTATAAGCAAATACTTTAGCATAAGTGCCAATAGTCAAATTCAGAAGGTTCATTATTCTTAATACTGAACTAAAACCTTCATTAAATATCCCAGCAGCAATGTATGCCGAGATTTCAACTACTTTTAGTCCAGAATGCAGATGTTTTGGTGATAATCACCAAACTGTCGCGTTAAAACTTTCTATTTCGATGTTTCTATTCTGATGTTCTAAATCTAGAATAGCCTTGAATGTTTTCGAATCTCCGTCGCCAATGTAGTTACCATATTTTACTCCGAACTTTTCTTCAGAAGTCGAGAACATTTCTTTCATGGCATCGACTTCCATCTTTCCTGACGAACCTTCGTGATTTTGTTGACACTCATTCTCGTGATACTCAAACCACTTACGGAATTCTTCTGTATGAGTCTTGTTTTTCCAGTAATTACAGCCTTGACAGTAACTACTTTTTGTTTTCAAATCAATGACTTTCCCTGAATAATAACCTATGAGCGTTGCAACACCGTACTTTGATTTGAAACCACGTTTTTTCCAGGTGCCATCTCCAGATACTTTTAAAATATTTCTTTCTCTTCCTTGCTCGACATTTTTTTCTATCTCTTCTTCCACTGCCTTCTGCGATAGTAATTCAAAAGATGATTTAGCTGCATTATAAATGTGTTCCACGATGTTAGCGTAACAATGTTTACTCAAACCAGTGCATAAGCCCATCAGGTTACAAAAGACATTTATTCCTTCTCTTGCAACACCTAAAAGTCTCATGACAAATACTAATTTTCGATTTATTTCAAATCCGTTGTTGATAAAAGGTCCTGAATTAATTTTTTTATCACCACATGGACACGTGACAACAATTTTAAAACCAAGACCTCTAGAGCCACACTCACTGAATTTTATCTTCTGATTAGATACCGAGCACTTCACAATTTCAGACAAAGCTGTAAACACTGTAAAAAATTCAATTATTCTGTACCCGTGCAAAGGATTAGTTATTATATCTTCACTATCACGCGTATACAATTTTTTTCCACTGGCACTGTCATTATGGCTTGTACTGGCTTCAAATTTTTCACCTTCTTTATCGGTAAACTGATTGCCCAGATATTTTCGTTTTCTGGGGTTATTTCGTGCAATATTGCCTCGCGTACCTTTTTTATAATTCGGCATTTTTACGTTCCGAAATCAACTGAACACGATGAATTCTCCGGCTAAACTACCTATATTTCTCGACTAACCTTTATTCGTATAGCAATATTACACGTGTACAGGAACGTAAATATAGATATATATACTTACATATATACTATAATATAAAGTATTATTTCCGGGTATGGGACAAAAGAAGTTTTTCAAGTTATTATAATGGAGAGAGCCCTTTTGTCTGAAGCGCTCCGACTATCTGGCTCGCTACTTTACAATACGTACTCCGGCCCGCTCCATTATATTAGCTGTAACTTCGTAAATATTCGAGATTTTTTTTTTTCGTCTCGTCAGTACACGCTCAACATAGTATATTTTTAGATTATCGAAAAAAAAAAAAATCGATTCTTTGAAAATTCTATATGGACTTCCCCCCTTAAAAACGATGGTAACGAAATAATTGTTTCTAAGACAAAATTTATTCACTTTAAAAGTGAATCAAGAATAGTTTTCGGTGATTTTTACAAGCATAAAATAAAGTTTAAAACCCGTTACTCGAGTCGTATTATTCATACTCTTGCAGGTAATAGATTCTAAGAAAGGATCTACACGTGGTAGGGCGCAGCCACGAGCAGATGTTTCAAACGACAATGGCAGCCGTTACTCATCGGTCCCTTCGTGCACACATGCATGCTTTCTCTCTCTCTCTCTCTCTCTCTCTCTCTCTCTCTCTCTCTCTCTCTCTCTCACGCACATAAACCAGATGAACGCGCATGCACACTCTCTTTTACTCATACACTAATTTAGCAATATTGTTATACCTGCGTATCAAGTTATATCAAGTTACCGAGAAGCATTGTCCAATACTTAGCCCCAACTCTTTCTATTATATGCATCCTGCGAAAATTTTTGGCCTGACTTAACTGTTCTTCTTTCAATATTTTTGCGTTATTTACATTTTCTCACGATCATAAAGAATTTGTAATATTCTTATGTAGAAAATATCTACTGCGCAAGGACCAGTATGATGCTTGTTATAGAATAAAACTTTTTCTAAGATTATGATGAAATATTAAGTAACTACGAATGAAAATTTTTTTGAATAACGTTAAAATAATACATAGACAATCGAATATCATTATTATAAATTCACAAAAATTAATAAATAAAATTCAAATCTTGTAAATATTATTAAAATAAAAAAATTTTAGATATTTTACAGTGCCAATTAATTTTCAAATATTGCATCATATCTCTACATATTTTAGAGAATGTTTTCTCCAAAGTATATCTGAAGTATAAATTTTTAAATACATAAATAAATTAACTTGATTTAATAATTAAATGTAGCTGAAAATATTTCAAAAATATAAACAACTTTCTAGGTACTATAAAAAGTAAATGCTTTAAAAGCCAAGATTTTAAACGAGCATTTTTAAACGTTAAATTAATTTTATTAATTATAATTTTAATATAAATTTCTAATCTCCTAATTAATAAATAAAAAAAAAAAAAATTTATTAAGAAGTTTTTTAAAAGCGAGAAAATGTTAGCTTTTACGTATTCAATATAACTTTTTTAAAAAGTTATTCTTTAATAACTTTCTTTTAAATGACTTTCACAGATAGAGTATAAAAAAAAAAAATTAATGGCATTTTATTTCTTAATGTTGCATTTATATGTACATACCCTAGAGCTTTTTATTGCATGTATATTCTTCAATAAATTTTTATTTTTATGTATTTTAATAATTTAATCTATTACAGAGTAATTTTGTAATACTTCTAATGTGAAATTATTTTCAATTATTTTTGTTAAGAATATGCGTCACAACAACGTTCACGTAAATGGATCGACGATGCGTCATATGTTTGTGATTCTTTGTTTCGTGCGTCTTGGCACAAATATCTTTTGATTCATCTGAACGTTTAAATTTGTCTAGGTCAAATACTGTACAAAATACAGTTTTAACGCAATTTGTATGAAATGTCCATGATAAATATTCATTTTTTAAATTACTAAATTCGCTCCCTAAAAAATATTCATAATAAGTTTCCAATGTAAATATATTATAAAATTTAAACATAATTTAATAAAAATTAATTATACTTTATATTATTTACGTATATAAATCTAATATATTTATTTATGTTAAACACAAACAGATATTTTTTTTTTTTTTTTAAATTAAGAAGCATATTCTATTTATTAAATAATTTTAAACTTTTACTTAGTTGATTTTTTATTCAACCAATAATTTTAAATCTAGAAAATTAAATATTATTACTTCCGATATTTAGCATAAATTCAAACAATTTTAAAAATCAAAAATAAATTTTTAATTTATAATAGTTATAATAAATTTTATTTTAATCGCTGTATATATTCCCCCTGGTTTCGTCATAAATTAAACATTAATTTCATGAAAAAAGTAATATTTGCAAGAAATACTTTATTCAAATCGTGTATTTCTATAATACATTTAAAAATTAATTAAATTTAGAAAGCAAAAAGAATTATAAAATGTTCTTTCTTATAAGTACGTGTATTTTTCTATATTGCGCACAATAAGATATGACCAACGTTGCCAAATGTAAAAGTCAATAACTAGCAATTTTTATTAAAAACTTTTAAACATTTTTTTAAAATTCTTTTATAATTAACTAATATGATTCATAATTCATGAATTACAGTTTTTTTAATAATTTTGTTTAATTAATAATCGCAAGTATAAATAAAATCAATAGTTTTCAGTACAAAGAAAGATCGAGTATATTCGAGAATTGGCAACGTCGATGCAGGAACAAGCATCGTAACGGACGTAGAACCTGGCAAAACTTCTACCTCTCCCCCAAAGTTTTACCGAGAAGTGGGGGGACCGCAGATCACATTCCTACGCCATAGACTTTTCTAGACTAGCTAATATTTCAAAAATGTAAAATATTTTTTTACAAATTTTACTATTTATTTATGATACTAACGAATAGATTATTTTTTACTTTGAATTATATAAAAAAATATAAATTTAGAGCAAAAATATGGGTGTACAGTAGGGACTACTTTTCATTGGGCGCGCGCAGTAATACCGTAGTGCGTCATTAGTTAAGGCTATAAATACCGGTCTCTCCCTGCTCGTACAGGCATTCCTGTTACCAATTTCGGACGGTGTAGACTGTGTCTCGCTCGACGGCTGGGCCCGAAAGTCCCGTTTCTCAGCGTGTGGACTTGGAGGAAATCCGAGGCTTCTGCACGAAGAGAAACACGAGCAGATACAGGTTGGTTTATATTCTTGATTATTATTTAATAATTAAGAAACGGAGAAGTTGTGATAATAAGTTTGAGAAAGTCATATTTATAAAAAATATGTGTTGTATATTATGTATATATATGTATGTATATATATGAGTTAGACTGTGTCGCACGTTAAAATTAGTACGCAAGGTAATACGTTTTATTGAGTAAGCGTGAAGTGTCGTGGAAAATTCCACTGCGATTGACGTCATAATATCAAGGACAAATGGGTGCTACTGTAAGGCCTAGAGAATTCGACGCAGATCAGCCAAGCCAAACGGAACAGCTTTCTAATTGGATAAACAGAGTACGTACTAAGAAAATTATGTGTCGAAGAAATCGCAAGCGTAATCTTAGAGTCGAAGCAGTTTTAACGTCCGTTTTAAGCAAAGCGGAGCACGAATTACGTAACAAACAGATATCTAGAATCATGAGGTGGAAGCAGATGAAGCAACGTTTAATCGAAAATATGGGATATAAAAATTTTGGATGTCAAGGTGAAGATTGTCAAAATGGCGATTTTCAAGATGGTGGAAACTACAAAGATGGCTCGGATGAGGCCAACTGTTATGGCGGCGTCTACAATGAAGAACGGTATAATCCATGGACGGGTCCATTATGTCCAGAACTTAGCAGCCTTGATTCTTTCATGGCGCAACTAAGCGAAATAAAGGTTCCTTTTCAACGATGAAGGAAATATTTATGAAGAAACGAAAATAATTTTGACGACTTTTTTCGAAATATCGCCATGAATCGGTATTTCGAATTTTCATAAGAAAATAAGAAGGATATGAAGCAATGGAGTTGATTTTCATCATGTGCAACGTCGAAGAAGCTGATTTCCAATTTTGAATTCGGTGCTTTTGGCATCATTGGGAAACGAAGTTCTACCATTTCTTGTGTATATCTGGATATTTTTTACTTGCAGTCTCGCCGTTTGAGATGGAAATGGGATAGGCGACGGGCGTGGCTGACTCTGGTGACCTTGGGGCTCCCTCAGGAACCATGACCTCACGCTTGCGGGCCTCTATGCCTGTCATCGGTGTGGTTTGTAGATCGTATCGACACCAGTTTTTTTATTTGATAAAAAAGAAAAAATTTTTTAATAAGAATTGTAGATATTAAACAATTTTTTTTTTTTCCTATTGCAGTTTTACTATTTTTTATGAACTTTAGTACCTGTATGAGAAAAAAAGACAACATTAGTTTATTTTAAATTAATGAAATGTGTTTAATTTGTAATCTGATTGTACTATCAAATGATTATATTTATAAACAATACTGAAACTATCAAAATTGTTGAAAATAAATGAATAAACGCTTTGATAAAAAAAAAAAGAAGTACTGATTTCTTGCATTATGTTCATACTTAATCTATTAATGTCGTCACTCCTTTTCAGTATGGAATTCATCTTAATACTCATTGCAAGTCCAGAGATTCAATTAAAAGGTAGCAGTCCGGGCTGTTGGTGGCAGGCGTAATTGGCCTTTAACATACTGATAAGATTTTGGTGAGCGGAATGTTTGTTTTGGGGAAGGATGGGGGAAAAAATGTATTTTTCTAGAGATGGCCAAACGCAGTACAGCCCGGTCGATTTGCACAACAGTTCAATTGTACATGAACACCTTACCTCGCACGCTCATGTATCGTCCGGTCACTCCATCACTAATTCGTCCCCACTATACAAAGAGTTCGAGGCGGATAAAAATCAGAAGCGATTAAAAGGGTGAGCGGGTTAATAAATTAAAAATCCTCGGAAAAAAGTACTATTTTCTCAGGTTAAAAGCGGATAAAATGAAATACGAGGAGGTTTCGGATCGACTAAGATCAACCCTAGAGCGTCAATCAACATCCACCTAAGCATCACGAAAATTTCATAACTACTACAAACCCTTGCCAGGTTTTCCTAGGATTAATAATTCTCCAGGTATGGAGGTATTTGCATGAATTTTGGCGAAATAGTTCATTGAAATGGAAAAAATTTAATTAAAATCAGAGATCGTATAGTATAAAATGATGTAGTAGTTTTGCTATTTTTTGCCCTGAATGGGCCAGAATAATTGATGTTTTCACAGATATAAGCAAGGATGGTTATATTTATATTGGTTGATCATAAGCGTCACAAGCCAAGGTTTCAAAATACTTGCGAGAAAATGTGGGGTCGATTCCTTATTATCGAAGCTCTATTATCCAGGTACACAAGTCATTGCATGAAATTTTGCAAAAAGTTGATTGAATATTTGAAAAAAAAAAAAAATTCATTTTTGAAACATAAATTCGTCGATGTAATCAAAGTAGTATATTGTTTCGTTTTCCCCCCCATTGGGGGTCAGAATAATCAGTATTTTCACAGATTGAAACCAATTGCAGTCCGATGAATAGCTACTGTGCAGCATCGAGATTAAAGCTGCAGTAAGAGACATAAACGATCTTATATCGTGAGTTAAACAATATATTTTGTATTTTCACAAGAAAATTAAATTTATTTTTATTGTAAAAATGTATGCGCATACGAAAGAAATTGCTGTTATGCCCATTTAGGGCTAGAATAATTAACGTTTTCAGATATATATAAATAGTAATTTTTACTTGTTGAATAAAAAATAATTGAATCAACATGAATAATCAAAAATGATATTAAATCAAGTATATTGAATCGAGATACTAATTGAGTTGAATATGATTGAATAAGATATAACGAATAAGAATATAATAAGAAATGAGGAAATGTATATAAGAAAATTTGAATTCTAGAACATTGTTAATTTGAATTAATACAAATATGATAAGTTGATTGATTTATTCAGAAAAATTATAATTGAATATAAAAAGTAAAATAAAGCAATATAGAATTTGCCAGTTATAAGTAAATAACTAAAAATATTCTAGAATATAAGAAATTGGAGGATAAGTTTTTAAATATTTTATAGATTTATATTATAAATATTTTTACCCCTTGGGGGTCACAATAATCGGTATTTTCACAGATTAAGGCATGGAGATAAAACATTCTTCTTTGTTGGTCGCAATGAAAAATCATCATTGAGATCCAAAACATAAAATTACACTATGAATAGTGAATATCGTGAGTTGATACTATATTTTTTCAGAAGTTAAGTTGTTGAATATATTCGAACATTAAAAATCTTTAATGTATCATTGAAATTATAATTGATATTGCATATTACGTTATGTAGTCCATATTAGGGCTAGAATTTTCGTTGTTTTTACAGATCCAAAATTTCAAGGTTTGAGAGTCATCGTATTTACAACTTTTTAAAGTAAATATAATGTTTTTTTTTTTTAAATATTTTTATTCAATGTTATTATTCATGTAAATAATTTTATAAAAGTATTTAAAATAGAAATATTTACATATTATTGTTAGTATTATGTTTCCCTTTTGGGGCAAAATAATTAATATTTTCACAGATAAAAACAAATTTTTAACAATTATAACAAAGTATATTGCTAGTAAAATAAAGCAAGAAGTGAAATATAAAGTGACTGCAAAGCATTGCTATTGTATTTTTACAAATAAAACGGTATTAGTAATAGTTAAAACAGCAAATAATAATTTTTAAAGCTTAAGCATACAATTGTATTGCATATTTGCTTTTTGCCCTATGGGGTCCAAATAATCGCTATTTTCACAGATTTCTATTGAGGAGATTGCTATTTTTGTTCCATCGTTGTACAATCAAACACTCGCATCTGCATTGAACTGTAAAATTTAAGGTAGCTGTTTTGCTTTTAGATTTTGAATGTGAGGTAACGATTTAATTTCTGTACAAAAATTTTTAATTGTTTTTTTTATAATTCATTTCGAATAACCACTTTTCTTGAATTGTATTGTAAATATTGCATGAGGGGTGGGTTGGGGAATGCAAAAATCGAATCTATTTTCACTTCAGTTCAGCTCGATAATACTACGCTGCTGTGGATACATTGACATCGTTCCGCTTTTGGCCGATAAACATACAACAATCAAAGAACGATCACGATTACCGGTAAAATTTTATTTCATATATTTATCTTAATAATAAGGGTGGGAAAGCGGTTTTTATTTTGAACTTCAGGATTCAGGAGTAAGCTCCGCAAATCTAGTCACTGAGTCACTGAGCACGTAAGCGATCAAACTTTATTACATTTAACGTATAAATGAAAGCAGGTACTATTTCTTACAAATTGTATTTTGTATAAAAAAATATCGGGGTCTATTTGTTTGCACTTTAGGAAATTTTTGAAGATTGGCTTGGAAAAAGCGACATCTAACTTATATGCCATTTCACCTTCAAAAACGTAAGAATATTCGCTTTATATCTTTAAAAAGGGGGGGGGGTTGGGAAAACTAATTATGTTTGCTTCAGAATCGTGATGGTTCCTGCAACTAAGAAAATTCGATTATAAAAAATTATTTTATTTTTCTTATAAATTTTATAAATTTAATATATTTAATATTTCTAATCTTTATCAAGATTATCAAGAAAATAAATTTGTAACTGTAAGTTATTTGTTCATTTTTAAAAGTTAAGGATCGTTTGTATATGAACATATTTATTTTACATCGAATTTCACAATATAATTTACGTTGTATACAGTAAGTAGTTATTTGGTAGGGAAACATGATTTTTTTTTTTTTTTTTTTTTTTTTTTTTTTTTTTTTTTTTTTTTTTTTTTTTTTTTTTTTTTTTTTTTTTTTTTTTTTTTTTTGAGCTTCAGGAAAAGCAACATAACTTCACAGAATGCATATCAAGGATCGGGTGAATTGAAAAATTCTGAGAATCTAATGAAGTTGTTTAGTGCTATAAACGTATAGTGTGAATTCCTAATGGATAATACAAGGTATTATTGCATTTTTTAACTAATATTATTGAAAATGAAAATTCCATCTCTATTGAAAAAGTAGAAAATACATTGAGTAAAAAATTGATATTAAATAATGTTTAAATCTAATAAAATATCATATTATTCGATTATAATTCTTAAACAAGGTTGAGCAGCACAGATATTTAGAAGAGGTATTTTCACAAAATTCATATTTTATTTATTCTCACATTTCAATACTTTTATGTTGGTTTGTAATACATATGTGATAATAATTTTTTAAATTGTTAGATGGTCGAGAGCAATTTTTCCAATTTTTTTTTTTTTTTATAGCTAGTTTTAATACTGTAAATGTATTGCTATATTAACCTTGTTGAAAAATGCATGGGTGCATATATCACAAGCAGAAGTTTCTTACTATAAAATAAGAAGTGTAGTAATTGAGTATTTACTTACTTGTAATGATAATTGTTCAGTATGCTTTTTTTATTACAAAAATTACATTTACGTGAATGTTTATTTATCATTTATGACACTTGCACATAAATTTGAGGTATTGTACGTATAAAAGTAACCCAAACTAACTATAAATATAAATTTATATTCTTAACTGTATGTTATTTACATAATTTGGTGTTTATATTAATGGTAAATGTTACAAATATTTTGATAAACATGCTTTGAAAAGTTTTTTTTTTTTTGTAACAGAAGATTATTGTAACATAATGTCAGAAATGCAAATTACAACAGAATATTTTAATAATTCTGCAATTATGCATGATAAAGAGCATAAAAGTAAAAAATACTAAATGTTTAAATTTCTATAGAAAAATTTTAAAATAATGCAGAATGTTTTGAATTCATAGTAAAAAGGTTTATTAAAAGTACTGATTTAAGGAAATAAGATTCCTAAATTTAATTGGATACAAATGATAATGTAAAAAGAAGGAATTGATCTAGATTTGTAAAAACAGAATTAAGACTAAATGTATAGTTTGTATACAAGATAATTTAGAATAATGAATTAAAGGAATTAATTAAAAGAAAAAAAAAAAAAAAAATGAATAATCAAGTAATTTTTTTAAGCAGTATAAAAGATGGAAATAATAAAATTTATTTTATGTTCAAAATAGTGAAACAGTGATATCTTGTAAAGTTAAATGTAAACATGCAGTTTAGTAATGCATAATGAAATATTTATTTATATGTTTACTCAGCAATCTGTGTCTATATTAGTTGATTGTGATAAAGTGTAATAATTATTTGATTTATTTTAAAAGTATAATGTGATCAGTTTAAAAGTTTTTTAATTGGATGTGTAAAAAATAGAAAAATGTTTATATTCTGAAAAGCTAGTTAAAATTTTAATCCTAAAATTTTTATTTTTCACAAAAGAAAACGTTTATAAATATTATTGTTATTAAGTGAATTTTTTGGTGAGTGACTTGAAATTATTTAGTGAAAATTTAATATAAAGTATTATATTTTACTTCTTGCATAATTAATTTTGTAGAAAAGTTTTGTATAAATTTAATTTATAGAATAAATGTACAGGGTGACAAATGGGAAGTTGCCTAAAATATATTGGGTGTACAACTTCGCTTCCGCCGTTTTGCAATAGATGGCTGTAGCGGTAAGTGGTAGTTAGAATAAATAGATCATAGATGTCATAAATAGATCATAGATGTCATAACACGTCGTTCAATAAGTCCCGAGACTAACCCAGAGATGGTGCTAGTAGTACCAAACTGGCCACGTTTCCATAGAGTGCGAACCTTTACATAAAACGTGTAAAAATTTCACGTCGATTGGATCACAGACAGCAGAGTTATCGAGGTTAGAGTAAAGTCACTTTGTAATTTGTTTGAAAAATGGAAAAAAGCGAGTTTCGCGTGTTGATAAAACATTGTTTTTTAATGGGTAAAAACACCGTAGAAGCCCAGCAATGGCTTGAAAAACATTACCCGGACTCCTCTCCATCCAAACCAACGATTTGTCGTTGGTATGCTGAGTTTAAACGTGGTCGTACGGACACAAACGATGCGGAACGTTCGGGTAGGCCATTGGAAGCCGTTACACAGGAAAATGTGAGTGAAGTGTTAAAAATTGAAAATGAAAAATCGCAAAGTAAAGGTTCGTGAGATTGCAGAAATGACACAGATATCATTTGGAAGCGTATTTACAATCCTTCATGAAAAATTGAGCATGAAAAAGGTTTTTTCCAAGTGGGTGCCGCGATTGCTTTCAGTGGAACAAAAACAGCAACGAGTCGACGATTCAGAGAGCTATTTATCGCTATTTACTCGCAATAAAAAGGATTTCCTGCGTCGATACGTGACCATGGATGAAACATGGATACATCATTTCACTCCGGAGTCGAATCGGCAATCATCTGAGTGGCGCGTGGCTGACGAAAGCCGCCCAAAGCGTCCAAAAACGCAGCAGTCTGCTGGCAAAGTCATGGCGTCTGTTTTTTGAGATACACATGGAGTGATTTTCATTGACTATCTGGAAAAAGGTAAATCGATCAACAGTGATTATTATATTGACTTGTTGGTACGTTTGAAGGAGGAGATCGCAGCAAAACGACCGCACATGAAGAAGAAAAAAATCCCTTTTCACCAAGACAATGCACCATGCCACAATTCCATGAAAACAATGGCAAAATTGAACGAATTGGGCTTTGATTTGCTTCCCCACCCCCCGTATTCGCCAGATTTAGCCCCCAGCGACTACTGGCTCTTTGCTGATCTCGAAAAAATGCTCCAGGGAAAAAAATTTGGCTCGAATGAGGAGGTCATTGCCGAAACTGAAGCCTATTTTAAAGCAAAGGATAAATCCTTCTATAAATATGGTATAGAAGCGTTGGAAAGATTGTATCACTCTAAAAGGAGATTATATTGATGAATAAAAATGATTTTTGAAAAAAAATGTTGTTTTCGTTGTTAGTCTCGGGACTTACTGAACGATGTGTTACAATACGAGGTCTGGCTATTAAATAACGAGACTGCGCGCCTAGAAGGCGCCTTGGAGGGGTGGGGAAAAAACGAGTAGTGCGTTGGGTATTTAGATATCTTGTCTATGCACGTACCAAATCACGTTCTCGTCACTATTATTGTATTTGTGCAGTAGCGGTTTGAAACGAACGTGTTTTTTTCTCGTGCTGAAAACCATGTGTGACGAAAAACAGGAGCAACGTATCAATCTTAAATTTCTCGTTAAATTGAAAAAAACTCCGACTGAGTGCTGTAAATTGTTGCAAGAGGCCTATGGGGACAATTCTCTATCTCGTGCGCGTGTTTTTGAGTGGTGTAAGCGCTTCAGTGAGGGCCGAGTGAGCACTGAAGATGACCAACGCCCAGGTCGCCCTGTCACTGTTTCAACTTCGGAAACAGTGACCAAAATCAACCAAATTGTGCGTGCAGATCGTCGAATGAGCATCCGGATGATTGCCGAGGCTGTAAACGCCGATAAAGAAACGGTTAGACAAATTTTACACGAGGAATTACACATGACAAAAGTCTGTGCGAAGTTGATGCCAAAAAACCTGACTCCTGACCAAAAGCTCTTGCGTCAACAGGTCTGCTCAGATTTCCTTGAAAGGTTAAAAAAAGATTCCGGACTGATGAAAAACATTATTACTTGCGACGAAACGTGGATTTTCCAATATGATGAAACAAAGCGGCAATCGATGCATTGGAAGACGCCTGAATCGCCCAGAATAAAAAAAGCAAGGATGTCCAAATCAAAATTCAAGGCAATATTGATCGTTTTTTTTTCGACACTAACGGTATCGTGATGACTGAATCGGTTCCAGAGGGTCAGATTGTCAACCAGACTTACTATTTGTCAGAAGGAAAAGGGCGGAAGCGAAGTTGTACACCCAATACATGACAGGTCGTTCCACGCTAGGCACTCCGCGGCGAGAACCGCCGTAGCAAAAGGATTAATATGTATTTTTATTTTTTTCTCTGTACTCATCTCAAAATTATAAGTGATTACTTTAGGCAACTTCCTATTTGTCACCCTGTAAATGGGCTGGGGTTGAGAGACTAATTCTTTTTCCATTTTTTTTTTTATTTTTTTTTTTTTTTTTTTTTATTATACATATTTCAGATAATTTCAGCTAGAAGAAACAAGAATTAAAAGATTATAAGCTAAATGCATTAATTTGCGAAAGATTTAATTTATTGAAATAAAAAGCATAATATACAGTTAAAGAAATTTATTGAGTTGATTGATTATAAGAATATGACAGGTTGAATATAAGTATATGAAATATATTTTTGATCGAATTATCGCCTAAAGAAAGTTATTATGATTCTCAAAGAAAAAGAAACAATTTTTAACCTAAGGATAATCGGAATAGCAAATGTGTATCAGCTAAATAGAAACATTTTCTTTTTTGAATAAATTGCTCTCATTCAAGGACAAATAGAATATGGATAATTGTTATAGTAGAGAAAGCACAAGTTAATTATTTATTTCCAATGATTACGAATGCATGAGATGGTTTATATTGCACACACACGTGCCCTTGCTAACAGAATGTTTTAGAACTAGGAAAAGCGAGAAATCCACTATAGCCAATACATTTTTACGATCTATCAAGAAAAATACATGAGCGCGTCTAAAGCGAGTCAACATCATTACCTAAACTGCTTATCTACCCTGATGGAATCACCGTCCATCCCGTAGGCCATACACTTTACCCTAGCAACATTATCATCCATTCTTTTATGGTCATCTATCCTAGCCGGATGGTATCGCCGTCCATCCATAGGTCATCTATCCTACTTTGATGGTGCGGTCAACCATCTATATCTTATCTACCCTGCCCCGATGGTGTTTCGCCATCCACCGGTTGGTCATCAACACTATCTTGGTGGCTTCGTCATCCGTCTACAGGCAGTGTATCCAATCCTGGTATCTTTTTCGACCGTCAACAGGCCATCTGCCCTACTATGGTGTATTCGTCGTCCGACCACTGGCCACCTGCCCTACAATGGTGTCTTCATGGTCCATCCACAGGCCATCTGTCCTACCTTGGTATCTTCGTGGTTCATCCTCAGGCCATCTGCCCTATCCTGGCGTCTTCGTGGTCCATCCTCAGGCCATCTGCCCTGTCCTGATGTCTTCGTGGTACATCCACAGGCCATCTGCTCCATCCTGATGTCTTCGTGGTACATCCACAGGCCATCTGCTCCATCCTGGTGTCTTCGAGGTTCATCCTTAGGTGATCTGCTCTATCCTGGCACCATCGTCGTCCGTCCACAAAACATCAATCCAATCCAGGTGTCTTCAATTCCCGTCTACAGGCCTCTAGATACCTTCCTCGGCGGCGTCGACCTCCAACCCTGGCAATTCCATTAGGGACTTGACTTCGTTGTTCAGCCATGCCAACTTCGGAAGAAAACTTCTTGGGTACCAGCTCCCGAATGCCTTCATCGTAGTCCACCTTCGTCGGCGGATCTTCAGGATCCAGCGGAGAATGGGCTGTGTGGAGAAAGATTGCGGAGTCTGACCTTTGAGGATCTTCTGGAGATGGATCGATTCTGCTACCCTAGCGGTTCCCTGGGATTTTCTCGTTGGTGTTCGGTGGCCACATCCTTTGCTGCATTCACCTTCCTTCATTGGCATTGGGATTATAGGGTATTTCACATTCCACAGTCATCGAGAGCAGTCCATAAGGTTGCAGAGTTCCAGCAAAATGGCTTCTTATTTTTAATAAAATAGTAAGTTAAAATTAAAATTAATTTTTCTTTTTACATATTTTGGCAATAACACAAGTTATTCTTATTTTTGCAGATTTTTTTTCAAGGTGGAGCAATCTTCTGTATCATAAATTCTTGAATTTGGTTAATGTACATTAAAAGCATTTGTAATTGAAAATAATGAAATTTTATAAAAATATAACTGCCATAAAAAGATATATAAAAAAAAAAAAAAAAAAAAAAAAACATTTAAATTAACATGAATGTTAAGAAATAAAAAAAAGTACAAAGAAAAAAATATAAAGTAAATAGAAATATTGGAATATGATTAAAATAATAAATAAAAAACAAAAAATATTAAATAGAAAATAAAAATAAAAGATGAAATTAAAAGATTTAAAAAAATGGAAAATAATGGAAAAAAATAGAAAATAAAAAAAACGAAAAAAATGAAAAATAATAAAAAAAAAAATAGAAAATGAAAAAAATGAAAAATAATAAAAAAAATGAAAAATGAAAAAAATGAAAAATAATAAAAAAAATGAAAAATGAAAAAAATGAAAAATGAAAAATGAAAAAAATAAAAAATACTAAAAAATGAAAAAAATAAAAAATACTAAAAAATGAAAAATAATTTAAAAAATGGAAACTAATAAAAAATGAAAAATAATTAAAAAAATGGAAAATAATATAAAAAAAATGGAAAATAAAAAAAATGAAAAATTATTTAAAAAAATGGAAAATAAAAAAAATGAAAAATAAAATAAAATTCAAATTATGTAAAAAAAAAAAAAAAAATGAAAAAAGAAAAAGGCAGTAATTTTGTTTGGAATTTGAGAAGGGAGGAATTTCAGGTACATGCATCCAAGAAGAGGGTTTCCATTAAGAGTCACTATAGATGAGTTTGTCATGCTTGAAGATTTGAACACTAAAGAAGATTTTGAACAAAGATTTAAAAAGCATTATAGGCGACTAAATGTAAAATTTAAGTATTTTAGTCAAAACTGATTTATAAAATTTATTTCACTTATGCTTGGGATAATTTGTTTTATCCATTAAAAACAAAAAATAAAAACGGACAAAAATCGTGAATTCACTGATTGACTAAATTGAAGTAGTAAATACGAATTAAGCATATATTTAAAGTCTGGATTATTTTTAAAATACTAGCATATCATGTGCTATTTATTCACAACTTATAAAAGTAAATAAACATTGGATTATTCATGAGGTAAGAATAAATTTATTTATTTATTATATATAAAATTTTAGTTGAATAACATGAAAAATTAATGGTTCTTTTAATATTATTTCAGGTGAATTTTCTTGAATTTATATAATAAAAAAAAGTTTATAAGAGAAAAACCAAAGAAAAATGTATTAAAACATTAAACAATAATCATTTTAATAGCTAAATTCAAAAGTTAAATTATCAGTATTGATATAATTAAAATAATCAAATTTTATCATTTAAGATGTTTCATAAATTTTGGAAAAAATAATTAGATATAACAAAATTAATATTAATGATAAAATTAAATTCTATAACTAAAATTAATTTGTATTTTGATATAGTAGAATTTTTCGGTATACAAAAAAATTCACTCGATATTTAAAGAACTCATCAATTGAACGTGTTTAAGTTCATACCAAGTTTTAACAAAAAAAATCCACAAGTCAAACTAACACAAGAATTACATATTTTGAATATAAAAAATTAAATGATGTTAAAAACTTGGATTTTTTTTAACAAGTGCTAATTATTCTAAAGTACTAAAAAATTAAGATTATTTTAATTCAACAGAAAAATAAATACATTATAAAATTTACTTAAAAAGCCATTTAAAGTTAAATTTTTAAAAGATAATAGAAGTATAACCGTCTTTAGCGTAACTCATCAGTAGAAAACAGCGTGGGACTTACAAGAAGCTTATCAAAAAAGGCGGCGTGGGATTTACCAGAATCTTATTAAAAAAGGCAGCATAGGACTTCGAAATTCGTACAAAAAACGGCAGCGATAAACTAAGGATTCATTGAAGAGACGGCAGCGTGGGAATTCAAGGATTCATTGAAGAGACGGCAGCGTGGGAATCCAAGACCTCATTGAAGAGACGGTAGCGTGGGACTTCAAGGAATCTTTCATTGCAGAAGATAGTAGAATTTGAAAAATTTCCTTTAATAATGCAAAGTTACAAAAGAACTCGTTAAATCTTTATAAATCAATATGTATAGATTTTATGAACTTTAATTAAACGTTAAATTGTATACGAAATAGTAAATTATCTATCAAAGAGTGAAGAATTTATAAAGCATTGAAAAAATTATTAAAATTTACATTTGAATAAATAATAGATTATAATATTTAAAAAATTCAAACAAAATCTTTATTTATTTACATCGATATTAATCAATGCAATTTAAAAGAACTTTAAGACAAATTATATTTTGATATATCTGATTGAAATGTAATATAATTAAAAATGAACAAAATTTACATTAATTTAGACATGTTTGTGTACAAATTTTTTATACAACAAAAAATAAATGTACCCATTGAACCGAATAAAAATTTTATTTATTACATGAAAATATTTTAATTTATTTTACTTATTAATTCTTCACAATGGTTAATTTGATGAAATTTAAAATTTAATAAATTTTGGAAACAAAGATTTTTCGCTTAATTGATATGATAATTTAAATTTTGTAAATTTTGAATATTTTAAAAAATGAATTAAAATGCATTAAATATTTTAACAACGAAAAACTTGAGAATTTATTTACATTAATATACATAGTACTATTTGATATAAAAATTAAATTCTATTATTTTGCAGTTCTAAGCCTTCTTGCTTCCTTAGCTTCTTCTAATTCTTTAAGATTCTGTTCTATTATTATTCTTCTTTCTTCTAAAAATTCTTTATATTCTTTGGGATCTAAATCACGTACTATTTCTATTCCTATAGTCCTAGCAACACCCACTAACATTTGAGTTACTTGTTGTAAATTCATCAGTTGAAGACATGGATCTTGAGATTTTATTTTTGCTATTTCGTATAGATGTTTTAGTGTTATTTTTCCAGCTATTTCTTTTTCTGAAAATTCATTAATTATTAGTTACAAGTGTTAGTATAGAATAATTAAAAAATGCTTAATTTTTAATTATTTAATTATATTAACTCTGAATTCTAATGAATTTCATAAATAACAAATCTTTAAAAAAATTATAAATTGATAAATACATAAAAAAAATGAATTTAGTGAACTTAAACTATAGAATTCGACTCATTGAGAATTGTATGATGTTTACATTATCAAATAAATTTTATACTATAAAATTTTAAACGAACTAAATTGCTAATCTCTGTTTCATATCTTTTATAGACTGGTTTATTGGCCACACATTGTTATTATTGCTTAAATTAAATTTAGTATTAATCCTATCTTATAAGAATAAAGTTAAATATTTACAATTAAACTAAAATTTTTAGTAAGTAAAATAATTGAATGTGAACGGTAATGTAAATTAGAAACTTTTCCAAATTAAATGAAAAAGTAAATACATAAAATAATATTTGTTATCATTTGCTACCATATAAAAACTCCTAAATAAAGTTATTTTTTTTTAATATATTAATATATGAAACAATAAAAAGTATATTCTTATATTATTCTTATATTACTAAAATATGATTTAAATTGATAATATTTTACAATGCTTTTTTTTTAGAACTATACAAGATTTCATTTATAAAATAATTAAATTGAAAAATAATACATCAGTAAAATTTTTCAAAAATTTAAATTATATGAATTACAAAGTATTTGTAAAGAATATTTTACATTTAATAGAAAAATATTGAAAAAAAAAATTGATAAATTTTATAGAATATAGGAAGAAATATTTTTAAAGCTTTTTATATCGTACACATTTTAATTAATATCTTTGTTTCTAAGTTAGTAGCAAAAAATATGTCGTAAGTTAGGTAAAAATATAAAAAAAAGTGATTAACAATAAATTCTTAAAATTATGTAATAGTCATTCATACTAAATGCAAATTTAATTATTTATAAATAATATTTAATTTTTAAAATTTATATTTTATTTTTCATATATATTTATCAAATATGAATAAAATGTACAGTGAAATTATTTTTTATAAATAATAAAAAGCAGTGTCTAATTCTTTAATTTGCCGATTATTATTCTTATTATTAATAAAAAATATTTTAATTTAATTTAATTAAAAAGTTATATAGATTAAACTTACAAAATTAGTTCTTAATTAATATATATTATATATTATTTTTATCAAATTTTAGTACATACTTTTCATTGCACCTTTTTGAATTCCAGCTGCTTGTTTTAAAAAATATGTAGTTGTTGGTTGATGCATAGTTAACAGATAAGATCTGTCTGGATTTACTTTTATTCTGCAAGGGATAGGAATTCCCTCTTTCATATGTGCTGTTTTTTCGTTAAAATCTTTCACAAAAGCGGCAATATTTATATTTCGCTGTGAAATTTTAAATTCAATAATTATTTATAACACTTTTACATACTAGTTATTGAAAAATTATTAAATTTTAATTAATTTGCAATATATTTAATTTATATAAAATTTTTGGATAAAGCAAATGCCATTTACATTTTTATAATTAACATTAGTATCAACTTATACAATTACTATAAATTTTTAATATAAAAAAAATTAATATAAATAAATAAACCTAAATTTCAATTATTTTAAACTTTATAAGAAATATTAATTTTAAAACCTTATATTACTAAAATTTACTTTTTATTTAAATATTATACAAAATATTTAATATTTAAATTAATTATTAAATTAGTCAATTGTTAATTGATAGTTATCTTATGATATTATATTATATTATTTAAAGTAAACATAGTATTCAATATTTTTTTTAGGACTATTTCAAAAAAAAAAAAAACAATTCTTGCATTACAATCTAAAATTAAAAATATTTTTATTTTTACAAATAAATATTTAATCTTTATTTTAACTAACCTGTCCAAGTTGAGGGCCTAAAGGTGGACTCGGCGATGCCATACCAGCAGGTATATTTGTACGCAATTTTGAAGAGTGATCTACTTTTTCAATTACTTTTTTTGCAAGTTTTCCTATTTTCCTTGCTGTTTTTGACATTTTTATTATTGCTTTTTGAAAATTTACTACTAATATTTACAATAAATGTTTACAGTTTAATCAGAGAATATAGAAAATGTGTAAGACCTTTCGGCATTCTTCGTAAACTCCCGTAGCAATCAGGGATGTTACGATTTTGTAGGAGAAATATTAGTTCTTAAATCTGCCACTCTTGGTGCTACAGTCTACTTTACCAAGCGTGAATTTTTGCTATTTAAAATGTGAAAAAAATAAATTTTTAATTTTTATAAAACTAACAATTATGTCTGCAAGTTATGTATAAGTCTGTAAATAAAGTCACGGGTAACAATAGCTTAACAGTAATGGTAATAATAAAATTTCTCTCTTTCGTTAATTTATTTCATGGGTTATTATTTTAATCAATTGAGGTACAGGTGATAACAAATACCACTATTAAGTGACAACTATTTTGTTTTGTAGCTAGATAAAGCTTTTATTGCCTTGGAATATTTATATAAAATTAAGGCGACAAATTCGACTTCTATTTTTATTAGTTTACATTAAAAAGTTCAACGATTAAGGATAAAAATAAAACCGAACTGTTAAATTCATTGTTATCGTGAGGCATTGTAGTAAATATTCGTGTGACACGTTTCATTAACATCGCAAATTTCTCTATGGAACAAAGGGTAAGAATCGCCATCATAGAATAATTTAAAATAAGTCCTATTCATTTTAATTCTATTATAAAATTCTCATATTAATCCCTTGACATACAATGACGTCTCTGAGACGTCATGTATTTCATGTGTCATGATAGACTTTGACGTCTCCGAGACGTCAAGAAATCTCTTCGGTGAATACTGGGCAGTATATTATTGGATTATCTGTTTCGGCCGTGCATCAATGCTGTTTTTTTAGACAGTCGAAGATGTTTTCTCCCTCTCAATAATTTAAATGATATTCTACGGACGCGCCAACGCGCATTTTATTCGTATGTCAAGGGTTTAATTTTTATGACTATAATTTAGAAGTATTTTATATTGATTGTTTTTAAACAATGTTTTGTAATATTTTGATTCAAATTTTGAATATATTTTGAATATTTTAAGACAAACCGATTTTAACCCTTTATTTACTGGCGGGACTTTCAAGTCCCAGTATATTTAATGTTGTTTATTCTAATAAAAATTTGTTGTTTATAGTCCCGATGGGACTTTTGAAAAGTTCGATTTTAAGAACTATATAATAAAATACCTGTTGCATCAAAAATATTTTTTCTTCTCATCCCATCTCAAAATATGCACATTTAAACACCATATAAAAAATACTTACTGGACTACGTCATTTTTTTCAAAATTCACGAAATAAAGGGTTAAACAGTTTATCTACAGAGCAAAGCGGTATGCGAACATTTCGCGTACTCGACGACTTTTTTGACTTGAGCAGTCTTTCGGAGCTGTTTTTTCAGGTTGGAAAATTTTTGCTCGCGTATAAGAATATTTCGCGTACCGTTTTGCGTACGCGATACCTGTCCTTTAAAAAGACCGCATTCTAAATATATGAGATTCAAAAATATTTCAAATACAATTTTGAATTTTAAAAGTTAAGAAATATCAATTTTAATTTAAAATTAATTAACAAAAATGATTTTGATTGTTAACGTTAAAAAATTTTTTAGAAATGTTTTTAAACAATATTATTCAAAATTTTTATTAAAATGTAGTTTTTAAAACGAATATTGAGTGAGTTGTATGTGATTTGTTTTTAAAGTGTGAGCATGATGAAAAAAAATTCAATCTTCAATCTTTTATCTTTAAACAGAGAGGGTTTTGTTTAACATCTAGTTTCTATATAAACATGGGTCTGGAAATGCTTCGTTTCGGACAAATAAGGTAATCATTTTTATTTAAATTTTCGTAAAACAACTAATATTTTAATATACATTAAAAAAAAATTCATGAAAACAAATGAAGAAATAAAGTACATGTCGTAAAAATGACCATTTTCAAATAAAATACACTCTTAAATCCTGCATTGATTAGCTTACACGTTCAAAAGTGCCTGGGACGTGCCGAATAAAGTCTAACATAATGCGATTTCTTAATTCCTCCATATTTTTAACAGAAGTGGTATTAACCAGGCGTTTAACCCCGCTTCACTAAACATATTATCGCGTAACACCGTCACTAAATATTCGTCATTATGTTTAACAATATTTAACAAACATGGAAGTGGTCATTTTACTATTAAAGGTGCACTTTGAGATTTTTGGAAAAGGCTTGGAATATTTATAAAGCAAAAATTTTTCAAAACGAAACATTTCCGAGCCCTTGTTCACGGAAGTTTTTTTACAGTTCACGTATTCAGGGCAGACCTGAAACTGGTTTGGTGATGGCTTTATCTGTTTCAAATCTGGAAGTTTTTTTTACATAAAAATAGTCTTAACGGTGGTGAGTTTAAAGCCATTCTGTGATTAGTCAATCAAGATCATCAGATTCAGTTTGTATTATAGCCAAAATTCCCATTTAGATTATCGGTGTGTTTATGGATTTCTAATGCTTCACGGTATTTTTGAGAAGTAGAAAAGTAAGAAATTTTATGCGATGTTCTACTAGAGCTGATTACATATTTTTCTTGAGCCTAACACTACTTTGATATTCTTTTATTCTTTGGATAACCATCCTCTTGGTTGCTCCTATAAACGCTTTACTGAATGAGCATACAATCTTGTATGCTTAACTCCTGTAGCGTGTAATGGAGTTTATCTTTGGAATTTTTCAGAAAGTTTTCGATTTTAGAAGGTATTTTTGTTGTGGCTCGTATGTTGTGTTGATTGAGTATTCATGAAATGCTGTGTGTGAGATATCTTGAATGGAAGGAAGTATGTTTGTAGATGAGAGGATGGTAAGTTTGGTATTTTGGATTTTCGTTGTCTACTATAGTTTTGAGAAATAAAAAGCTCAGTATATTAGGAAATTAATTACTGACTGTTTTTGAGGCTGGTGATGATGTGAGTTAGGGTTTAAGTATATCTTGGTGCGATTTGGTTTTTTAAATAATAAGCATCCTATAGTATTGGACGATGTTTTGTATACTAGAACATCTACTAAAGGATGTTATGTTGACTAATAAAAAAATTAAGGAATTCGAGGAGTTCCTTTGATCCATTATCAGTTTCAGGTCTGCTCTAAACAATGTTTACGAAATGTCAGTTTGAAAAGTCATCGCGCGAGTCAACCCTAAAAAGAATGCAAAATGATAAATTCTCCTCGCAAAAGCCTGAAATTTACATGCCAAGTGTTTGTTTGCTCAAATTTATGCTAAAATTTAAAGATACGTTTCCGAAAATATAATTGAGGCACATGTTTACAAAAATAATGTTGATTTTCACATTACAACCTCAGTATGGCTGATTTTCAAAAAAGGTCTCATATTCCACATAAGAATGAGTTTCTGATAACTGTTTGTTAAGTTAACATAGAATGATTTAAAAAAATTAATAGATATATGCAAACAAAAAACTTTAACTTCACATTCTTTTTTTCACGATTCAGGTAAATCAATGAAATTCAATAAAACTGAGAACTAAATATTTTACGTAAAGAAAATAATCGTTTGAAAAATCATACAATCTTAGAATCAACGATGTTATACCAAAATATGTGGACACATGTTAAAAATTTCGCTTTAAATTGTTTAAATACCTGAAGTGCAAAAAACTATCAGTACATGTAAATTAACAGTACATCGCATTGGTTAGAAAAAAATTTACGTCATATTGTAAAATAATATTTCAATAATTTATTTTTTTTAACTTAAATTTATGTTCAACAAAATAATTTATTAGTTAAAAAAAAATGTGTTGAATTGTTTATAACATTTTATGTTTAAATATTATTTTATAATTTTTTTATTTAAAGTTATAATTTACTTTTTACTTACTTTATATATATATATATATAACTTATATTTACTGATAACTATCGATTAATAATTGATTAATTTAATAATTAATTTAATTATTTTTGTACATGTTTAAAACATATAGTAAATTATAAAATAAGAAAATAAATTAATTATTTATAGACATTTAACATTAAAGTAAATAATTATATACATAAACATGAACTATAAAATATTTTTAAAATTATAAAATGATATGTCAATTAAATCACTAAACGCTTTTACAAATAATTTTCGTTGATTTAAAAAAATATAATAACTATGCAAATTTTTGTTAAAAATAATATCTACGTACATCGGTAAAAGAAAAAATTTATTCCACAAAAGAATTTCTTAATTTGTATTTCTTATTTTTTTGGATTTTTTTTGTATTATTATTATTGTTATTATTATTATTATTATTATTCTTATTATTATTATTGTGATTATTTTTCACATTTAAAACAGAATTGATCTTCCCTATTTGCATTATGTCACTTGCTAATGGAATCGTTTTTTTGGAAGTCGACGAGTTAACAAAAGCAGCCCAATCAATTTTCTTGATCGGAAAGACCGATATGGTGTTCGTACTTCTAAAATATTGAGGCGTTATCATCGCCGTTGGTGGTTTGTTGTGAAGGGAGCCGTGTCCGTCGGCGTCGTCGAAAAATTTTGTCAACAGCTGTTCCAATCCTTTTATCGCGTCTGTGCTGCTGCTACTGATGCGCATTGGCATTCTGTCCGATAATTTTATGGCGTCGAGTTTTACTGCAAGCAAATTATTATCCCCACCCACCCACAACTTAAATATTTGTCTATAATCATAATTGTGACGATTAAAATATTAATGTTCCATGGTAAATATACTACTATGATCAAAAAGTAAGACCAATTTTCAATTTAAATTTCGCGGGTTTATCAATTTGACAAAACTTTTTTTTCCAAGTTGGCAGCACTGTGAGAGACATCTGTGTCAAATTTTATGACAATATATTCATTAGTTTGCAAATGACGCTCGTTTTTGTGAACATTAAAAAGTGATTTCAGCGATTTTTATAATGTCAGATTTTAATGAGCAAGGAAGTTGCATTAAATTTTGTCTTTGGAATGAAATTTCTTTTTTGCAGAAACGTTCAGAATGTTGCAGAAGGCCTTCGATGAGCAGACTTTATCGGAAAAAAATGTTTACCAGTGGTACAAACAGTTCAAAGAAGGCGGAGACAGCATCGAAGACAAAGAGCGTCCAGGACGACCATCGATATCAACTGATGAGCAACAAATCAAAGAAATCAAAAACCTTTTGCTCAAAGATCATCGGTTAACAATTAGAGATCTTGTTGATACTGTTGGCATTTCATTTGGATCGATTCAACAATTTTGTAAGATCATTTGGGTTTCAAACACGTCGAATCTCGATTGGTTCCAAAAACACTCATTTTTTTTTAAAAAGAGCGTCGTGTTAATGTGTGCGAAAAGATGCTAATTCTGACTACCAGAACGTCATGGAACGCATTATTACGGGAGATGAGATATGGGTTCATGCCTATGATCCAGAAACAACCGATCAATCGAGCAAATATCGTGCCAAAGGTGAAACAAGACCAAAAAGATCACGACTAAGCCGTTCAAAAATCAAGGTCATGTTGACAGTTTTCTTCGATTATCGTAGTGTTGTGCTTTCAGAATTTCTTCCGCCGGGCCTAGCTGTTAACAAGGAATATTATTTGAGTGTTATGCGTCGTTTGCGTGAAGCTATTCGCAATAAGAGGCCGGAATTGTGGAAAGACAACTCATGGTTTTTGCATCACGATAATGCACCGTCTCACACCGCATTGATAATTCGCGACTTTTTGGCCAAAAATTCAACTCATATCGTTCCACAACCACCGTATTCGCCTGATTTAGCGCCGTGTGACTCCTGGCTGTTCAATAAACTCAAAAGACCACTCCGGTGACTTCGTTTTGACTCGATTGAGGAGATTAAACGTGAATTGCTGCGTCAATTGAAGGCAATTCCGGAAAAGGACTTCTCTGACTTTTTCGAGGGTTGGAAAAAACGTTGGCATAAATGCATTGTCTCGGGCAGGGACTACTTTGAAGGCAACAAAATAGATTTACAAGAATAAATAAAGAATTGGTCTTATTTTTTGATCGTAGTAGTATTAACACTATTATTTCTTGATAAATCAGAAGAATCGAAAATTGTGGTATTTCTTATTTTACATTTTATGTTGCAAAATCAACTATTTTTTTTATTAGGCGTATTTTTTATTCTGAAAGTATGAATTAAATAAATATTTATTGGCTTTGTAAGACCAAGCTTTGAGAGCCTATAACATATTTTTTTAGCTGATCAGCCATTGAGTGCAAAACAGTTTTTAATTTAAGTGCAGTATAAAACAAAAAAAAACTAAAATTAGTTTGTATAGTATGTAAAATTATGTATTTGATAGACATATTTCATTTGTTAATATGTAATTTTTATTAAATTGTTTAATTATTTATTCTACTTACATACAGTGGGATCATCCATTCTTATTTAATTGATATAAAATAAAGCCAATTTGAGTTTTTCAGGAATGATTTTTCGTTTTTCTTCAGCAACTGTAAACAATTATTAATGATGAATGTAATAAATATTTAAGAAAGCATTAACGGACAAATATCCTATTTTTTTCTTTTTTTTTGTAAAATGTTTAATAGATTAAATTAAACCTTATACGATTTAAAGAAAAGTTATTTTAAGATTTTGATGACAAAAAATGTTTACTATCATAAAGTTTTCGTGCAAATTAAATTTGTATCGAATCCGAATACATAAGTAAGAAAACTATCTAGTTTTTAAGATGCACGCGGCATTTGTACATAAAAATAAAGTTTAATCGTTAATCAATTTCTTTATTTTGCAATGCATTATTTTGGATTTCGAAATTTCAATTTAATGGCTATTGCAATAATTTTAAATATCAAAACTTATTTATTTTCACTTTAATTTTGTATTTAAATATAAAATTATTTTATAATAATATAACTAGACATTTTTGACAAAGCTCATTAACTTTTTTATTACTTTTACTCGTATTAAAATAAAAAAGTAGGAAAATTGTTTCAATTTAAGATTTGTTTTTCTAATATCAAAATATAATTTATAATACAATCAAGATTATTTGAAAATTATATGTTAATTGAACATTATTTACCACTATTTTATCTATAAAAAATATTCCTATTCAAATTTTTTTGTTGAAAAATCGTGCATTTCTAATTTCTACTACTTCAAAATCTTTCGATAATCGAACGAAGTTATTTTGAATGAACAATGTCTATTGTTTGTGACAGTCGACGGGTTACCTGAATACGCAGTTATCTATTTATAATTATCTGTTGCATAAATACTAATGTAAAGTTATTTCAATGAACAAATAATTACTTTAAAAAGTTTTTTTCTGTCAATTTTGGGATACTTCAGACAATTTCTAATTCATATTTTAATTAACAAAATAACAAAAATTATAACTTATCTATGGGAAAGAAATATATATTAAAGGAAATGAAATTAAAGTAAATAATTAACGGATTTAAAGTAATAATAATAAATTACGTACTTTGAATTATTTCACGTACAATTAAAATATAATTGATCAACTGATAAGAGTTTAATAATTAAAGAAAAAAAAAGAGAGAGAGAGAGAAAAGATAGGTAACTTAAAGCAAGGGTTGTGCTTATAAACGAGACGTTACGACACTGATCTGACAAAATTTCACTGGCAGTGTTTTACACGCGAAAATAATTTAGCTATGCGATCGTGACGATGTTCGACATGACGAAAACATCATGTTTGTTGTTTATATATATATATATATGCATACTTGTAACAGAGCATCTTTTTTACGTTCGATACACCGATGCATCAAAAAGATCGATTGGTCTACATTGTTGACTATCATTCTGATCGATAATCAATTGAGGTTTATTTTTACGCGCGGGAAACTCATATTTAAACTCGTGGTGTTTTATTTTATTCCGATGGCTTATAAATTGATATAAATGTGTATTTATAAAAATAAAATAGTTTTAAACCAAATTGAAAGAGTTAATAATTTTATTAATTAAGAAATGTATTTGTTAGTAACTGCTTGTACACGATATGATGTTTTAAATTATTAATCATTTTGTTTTATGAACTTGACTAAAGTATGTGATTTTCGTAGAGTTTTTTGATACCGATAAGTATTCTATAATCAGAAAAGGGTATAAAGACTTTTGTGAAAAAAATATAACATATTGTTACGTTCTATTTGTTATATTATGAAAAATTTTGAAATTTAAAAAGAACTTAAATATAAACGAAAGAAAATTTTTCTTTTCCAAAGGCTTTTTTTCCGTTTACCTAAACACACAAGTGCTGAGCTTTCAAAAAATAAAAAAAAACAGCAAGACTTCAATATTCAATTTATAAATGTTGTAAAGTAATCTTTGCTTTATTCAATCTTTAACATTTGTAAAGGCAAAAGTTCTATATATTAGGTCGAGTCATAAGTAACTTCCGATGCAGCTGAGTAGAATCTATTGTTCGTATCTACCCGCTATGAGTTATCATGACAACAAGTTTTTGTTTTCACTATATAGACGCAACCTGGAGAAATTGGGAAAAGTCAGCAAGTTATGAGCATGGGGTGAACACAATCTCAGTGAACGGAATAAAGAAGATCGCATGTCAATCGCTACAAGTCTGCTCTCACGGGTAAAAATTGATCCTTTTTAAACAGGATTGTAACAGGCAATGAAAAATGGGTTACCTATGACAATATAGTCTGCAAAAGACAGTGGCTTGATAAAGATCAACCACCCCTACCAGATCCAAAAGCAAACATCCATGGCAAAAAGATTTTATTGCATGTATGGTGGGATTGTCAAGGAATAATTCACCATAAGTTGTCGAAGTCAAATTTAACGATTACTACGGATAAATAAGTTCAGCAGATGCAAAAAGTGCAAGAGAAACTCCATGAAAAGCGTCCTGCACTCGTAAATCGCAAAAACGTTATTCTTTTACACGATAATGCGCGACCACATATAGCAAGGGTGACTCAAGAAAGAATTCTTGAGCTTGGATGGTCTGTTTTACCACATCCACCTTACTCCCCGGTTCTTGCCCCGACATACTACCATCTTTTCTGTTCCTTACAAAACTTTTTGAATGGAAAAACCTTTAATTCGGAAGAGCAAGTCAGGCAGGCTATCGGAAACTTCTTCCAGTCCAAATCAACCACATTTTACAAGAAAGGAATTGATAAACTGCCAGGACGGTGGGAGAAGGTTATAGATAATAGTGATGAATACATAATAAATTAATATAATTTTGTTATTCAATGAGAGCAAAATAAACGTCTGATAAAAAAACGGAAGTTACTTATGACTCGACTTAATATTAAATATAATATCTCATTTTATTCAAATTTTAATCATTTGTTTTGCAAAACCCTTTGAAAATTTTTGATTATCACAGTATTGCTAATTTAAATTTTTATTTTATATAAATTATAATAAAATCGTTCTTAAGAATCGACGAGAAAATTAAGAGTTTTATCGCAAAAGAGCTGACGTAGTGTTATGCTAATATTTGATGTATTGTATAATTTTTATAATTTTTCTAGTTGTTAAAAATTATGGTTTAAGATATTTTTTCAGTTTATTGGTAAGTTTCACGTACCTGCAAAAAGTTGTAATAATTACGATATTGCTTTTTGAAGTTCTTGTTTAAGTTCTCTGCTAGAAATTGTTGATTAAAACGTATTATAACCTATTAAAATGTATTAGAAGTCATTAAAATACAATCGGTTCTAATAAATTTTTAAGATTTCAAGTATGCATAAGTTTTTTATTTTATAATATAAGTATATTATAATGACTTTTTATTTTTAAGGAAATTGAGGGTGATATGACGTTAAATAAAAAAACAAATAATTGGCCATCTTGACATCCGACATGTCCGGTAAGGATTGCCATAGCAATTCTTAAAAGACGACTATATTATTGTTTCCTTTTCCCTTTATTTTATTTTCCTTATATTCATGATTTATGTTCTCGTTTTTCTTGTTTTTCCCACATATTTTCGGACTTGATGCAATTTTCATGTATCCATTTAAAACAAAAAATATATTGAATCCAATCCTCAATTTTTTATCCGCATGCTTGCTGTCCAATTCTATTGCACATTTTACTTCTTCAAAACTCGATTCCAATTTTAGTTTACATAAACGTAACACATGGTCACATCAACCTTAATTACAGGATAGCACCTAAAGATAAATATTAATAAAATTAAATCAACCGTATTGTTTTTGAGATTAGATTGAGAAAAAAAAAACTTTGACATATGGAAAAAAAAAATTTAAATAAAATAACGTCACAATAATATTTGTACAATAAAAAATATATTATGCCTTGAAAATTGATAATACTTCAAAGAAGTAGAGAAGCTTGTGTATTCGCGCTTTTTTCATTTAATATTTATATAATATTTATATAATATTAAAAAGAAAAAAAAAGATGACAACGTTCACGAATTAAAGCTTTTATATTATTATTGACCCAAATAGATAGTACAAAATTTACAATTGATATTTCTACATTCACCACGCAATTTGTATATAAACAAGTATATCTATTTATCTATTTCATAACATAAACATACAGCAATCTATAATTATTTGATTAAAATTTTTTTTCGAAAAAAATATTCTGTTCCTATTTTTTTTTATATTCAAAAAAACTTTAATTTCTAAATTTTAATCTTTTGGCAATTTTTTTATTATTTTATATAAATTATTACTCGTTCTATAAACGATATATTTTTTCGCTGAAAATGGAATAATATCAGCTTATTAATGGGCCATGAAATTCGTAACGTTAGAGTACAACGAAATTATTTTTTGGGATTAAATAAAGCTGCTAAAAATTTACTTAAAAATTATATTTAAATCCGTATCTGAATATTAAGCCATGCTATAAAACACTAAGACTAAAAAAATATAAATATAAATTTTAAATGAAAACAGTTTTTAAAATATTTCGTTGGACGTCCACGTCGGAAATTTCAAACCCATACTTATTAAAAATTCACGTTACACGACATGTGTCTTTCTAAGGAAATATTCTATATTCACAATCAATAATTTTAATTGGCATCCCCCGATACTATCATTAATATAAGATTATTAATGAGTTGAGTATATGCTAAAAGACATTTATAGGAATTACATATGTACATATATAATTTTATATTTTAAAAATTTTCTTTTCTTAGATAATTTATCAAATCTTTATTTATAATAAAAGACGAGTACTCGATAAAATTTTGTTAAAATTTTTTGTACACGGGAAGGTTAAAAAGAGAAAAATAAAATACACAATTTTCGATCCACTATAAAAATAAAGTTTATTGGTTTTAAGTATTTTAGATTTCATTGTACTATCTAAATTATCATTTATTTAATTAGTTACTTATTTTTTAAGTCTACGCATCGATTTAGTTTATAAGAAAATAAATATGTAGAATATATGTTAAAATATATATTAAAAAAATTAATGTTACCATAGAAGAATTAGCTTGATTCGAGAAAAATCATTTTGATTATTTTAAAGAAAAATACTTACTTGACTCGAGAATTTCTACTCTTGGTTTTACAATTATGTATTGTATATCTATAGATATTAAAAACTAAAAGAAGAAATTGTTGAGTCAAGTAAATATTTTCCTTCAAAATGATTTTCTTGCTTAAATATTATTCCTCTCGAATTAACTTAATTCTTTTATCGGTGTATGTATTATAAAATGCAATATTTTGTTTAACCGTCTATCGGTTGGATCACCTTATTAGAAAAAAATTGATAAATTTTTTTATTTACACACCAAGAAAATAAATCCACAGGTGTGAGTAACGAAGTGGTCGCATTGTGCTACTGTCCAATCGTTTGGAAGTGTCAATATGCTGCACATCAAGAGATCGCAGAATTGTGTTGCCATAGAGGTGTAGGTTGTAATATACCAAGCGATATTCGTTGGATCTTTTAAAAATTTACGCGTCGTTTAAACGAATAAACTGATAAAAATCTTAATGATTCGCGATGCGGAAAATCTAGACAAATTCCCTCGTGCTTAGTAAGCGACGACAGCGATCGGACTGCTACTGCGATCGCGTGCCTCACCTTTCCGCAGGTTTCTCCACCCTACCTCGGCACACCCGATCAATGCTGCTTTTTTTTTTTTTTCTTTTTCTTCTTTAAATTGTTTAACCACGCGTTTGTTTCACGTGAAACAAATTTAAGTTGGAATTGGATAATATTAAAAAAATAAATTTTTGCAAATAATGATTTTTACTATCAATAAAATTGTTATTCTTGGCGGATTCGCTAGTTTATTTAATGAAATTATGTTAGAGAATGTCTTGAGTAGTTTAACGAAGAGGTAAAGATGAGATGAAGCGTTCACGCAGCTTTTGATTCGTTATGGTGATTAAGTTTCTACCATAACTGTGATACGATTATGGCAACTCTGTGTTGAGAAAAAAAAAAAAAAAATTTATTTGAACAAAGAAAAGTTTTTTTTTCAAATTGCTTTTTTGCTATAAATTATTTTGTTCTTTTATTTGATGAAGATAAAAAAATTCTTCGTTCAAGAACTTTAACAAAGTTATTTTTTTTCATGAATCGAGTATTGAATATTTTTCAAATAAAATAAATATATACACAGGGAGGTCCAGACCACCAAAGTTGCTTTACATGTAACGGAGCATGAGTTGATGACCTTTACTCTCACCTTGTAGGCCATTTTCAAGGCTATTTTTAGGTCATCGTTGATTTTTGAAATAAAAGTTTTTATTTTTAATCCCAGATTCGGAAAAAGTAAAAAAGTCTATTTTTCATTTTCTCGTTTTCAGCGACATAATACTGTTACAGGTAGTTATTATTGTGGATCATCAAAAAGCAGTTCTTTGATTTTAGTGTAATCAAACATTTACGTTACATTAATTAAATACCATTATAGTAATGAGATTTTACATCTAAAATTAATCGATGATGACATAACCAAGATATTTCATTAAAGTAACATAATAAATTTCAATATCAAATACAATAGTGTTGTCACTAAAATAGAAGTTTTGCTTTTTTTTTGGTCCACAATAATAACTACCTGTAACCGAATCATTCGGCTGGAAATTGAAAAATGAAAATAGAATTTTCCGTTCTTTTTGAGTCTGGGGTAAAAAATAAGAGTTTTTATGTCAAAAATCGAAGATGACCTAGAAATAGCCTCAAAAATGACCTTCAAGATTAGAAATAATTATAATGTAACGAAATTCGTGTCAAGCAATTTTTGTCTTAAACATTTTTCAAACATTTTTTTACACCGTATTTCTGGAATTCAATTTGAGGGCGGAGAAAAATTAGACTATCACAAGACCGTTTGGGATAGAGAAAAGGGGTCGAAACTAACATGTAATACGTGATCTGAACGTAGAATTTTTCGCTCTTTCAGAATCCAAGTTCGAAAATGAGTATCTATTTGAAAACACAAAGTTGACCTTTAAATAACCTTGAAAATGACCTTTGAAAGTGAGAGTCATGGTCATCATAACATGTGCTCTTTAGAGACCAGTAACTTTAATTGTTACGTGACGTAAAAATTAAAATCAAAAATAAAATTAATTAAATTAAAATAAAAATTAAAAATAAAATTAATTAAATTAAAATCTTAACATTTTAACCCATTAACGCCCACGGGACACGTTTTTCATCGTTTATTTCTAAGAATTTTTAATCAACGCAAAAAAAACGCAAAAAATGAAAAAAAATTTTTCTTTAACTCCATTTTTTTCTACTTATCGTTGTGCAGTCACCTCAAAAGTTCAAAAAAAGTGTCTTCGTCATCTCAGCTTTAAAAGGACCACTTTTCGAGTTTAAAAATTTCTTTTGGATGATCCAAAATGGCACCCGGAATGAAAAATTTCATTTAAAATCTGTCGGGTGCTCTAACTAGAGAACTAAGAGGTTTAGCAAAAAAGTTAGAATAATAAAAAGTTCTTAAAATTCATCGAAGAATACACTGAAGCCGTTTCAGATGATTTCGTTGACATTTTTGAAAATTTGTTAATGCAAATTATTGAAAATTAAAAATAATTTTTTTTTGGTTCTGAAAAAATTTCTGTGTATTCTTTGATCAATTTTGAGTACTTTTTATTCATCACAATTTCTTCGAGAAGTTGATACTTTTCGAGTAAAAAGATATGGAAATCTGAAAATCATTGTAGTCCTTAGCCGCTGGTACCTGTAATAAACACAACATTACCCAGTTTTCGTCGCGTGGAGGTGGGCTTCATTGAAAACCTTTTTTTTTATTTTTTTTTTTTAATTTCTTTTTAGTTTGTTTTTTTATGTTTTTATATTTTTTTATTTTTTTAGGTTTTTTTATATTTTAAAATAGTAAATATGCAAAATTTTCACCTGATTTCAATTTTCTTGCCCATGAGTTTTTATAAAACATTTATCACAATAGTTTGCATCATCACATTGGATGCAATTTCGGAATATTTAAATAATGAAAGAAACGTCACAATAATCTAGATTTTCGATGTTGATGAAGAAGTTGAACAAATGAAATAATCAATTTATTAAGAATTCACTTCATTCGCAAGAAAATTGCAAAATGAGAAAATTACAAAAATCAAAAAATATTTTATTGAAACTAGAACATTGAAACTACAAATCTTTGTTTGGAAATAAAATATATCGTGAATACACTTTATTTAATCATTTATTCATTTATTATAAATTTATACATGAATGTAAAACAAAATAATAAAAATAAATTCGACTGGAGTACAAATAAGCTATAGCAAGAGTAAAAAAAAAATTTCCGCCTTCCGCATCTTTTTACTCAAAAAGTTGATACTTTTCGAAAAAATGGCCTGAATTCGAAAAAAAGTGCCCGAAATTGATCAAAGAATACACAGAAATTTTTTCAGAACCAAAAAAAAATTTTTTTTAATTTTCAATAATTTGCGTAAACAAATTTTCAAAAATGTTAACTAAATCATCTGAAACGGCTCCAGTGTATTTTTTAATGAATTTTAAGAACTTATGATTCTAACTTTTTTGCTAAACCTCTTAGTTCTCTAGTTAGAGCGCCCGAAAGATTTTGAATGAAATTTTTCATTTCGGGCGCCATTTTGGATCATCCAAAAGAGATTTTTAAACTCAAGAAGTGGTCTTTTTAAAGTTGAGATGCCAAGGACACTTTTTTTTGAACTTTTGAGGTGACTGCACAACGATAAGTGGAAAAAAAAATGGAGTTGAAGAAAAATTTTTTTTTCATTTTTTGTTTTTTTTGCTTTAACCTCATTTTCGAGGGCTAAAAAATTTTTTTTTCTCATTATAATAGTAACCGTTCGAAAGATCGATTGAAAATCTTAAAAATTCATGAGCTAAAAAATTTTTTAGGCCGGAAGTGATCCCCTCTAGAGAGCTCTAAAATAAACAATGAAAAATATGTCCCGTGGGCGTTAATGGGTTAAATAAACTCATCAATCAATCTAATAAATTCATAATTATAAATAAGTTGGTAATCAATTAAACTAGTAAAAGATACATCGGAAATATTTATATATATTATCTGATACCAATGAAAGCCATAAGAAACAAATTTACAGTATATAAATGTTAAATCAATATTGTAATGTGCGATGATGCTACGCGCTTTATGCAATGGAACGTCTCTATATGACAGTGTGTTGGTTCTAATATGAAATTTTTTACTTTTCGAGTACTGTAGAATTCTTAGGAGACTACGCACGACTGCTGACTAGAAGTTTTAAATCACGCTAAACCGAATATATTTTGATATACTACTATGATCAAAAAGTAAGTCTAATTTTCAATTTAAATTTCGCGGGTTTATCGATTTGACGAAACTTTTTTTTTAAGTTGGTAACACTGTGAGAGACATCTGTGTTAAATTTTATGACAATATATTCATTAGTTTGCAAATGACGCTCGTTTTTGTGAACATTAAAAAGTGATTTCAGTGATTTTTATAATGTCAGATTTTAATGAGCAAGGAAGTTGCATTAAATTTTGTCTTTGGAATGAAATTTCTTTTTTGCAGAAACGTTCAGAATGTTGCAGAAGGCCTTCGATGAGCAGACTTTATCGGAAAAAAATGTTTACCAGTGGTACAAACAGTTCAAAGAAGGCGGAGACAGCGTCCAGGACGAACATCGATATCAACTGATGAGCAATACATCAAAGAAATCAAAAACCTTTTGCTCAAAGATCATCGGTTAAAAATTAGAGATCTTGTTGATATTGTTGGCATTTCATTTGGATCGATTCAACAATTTTGTAAGATCATTTGGGTTTCAAACACGTCGAATCTCGATTGGTTCCAAAAACACTCATTTTTTTTTTTAAAAAAGCGTCGTGTTAATGTGTGCGAAGAGATGCTGATTCTGACTACCAGAACGTCATGGAACGCATTATTACGGGAGAAGAGACATGGGCCTATACCTATGATCCAGAAACAACCGATCAATCGAGCGAATATCGTGCCAAAGGTGACCCAAGACTAAGAAGATCACGTCAAAGTCGTTTAAAAATCACGTTCATGTTGACAGTTTTTTTCGATTATCGTGGTGTTGTGCTTGCAGAATTTCTTCCGCCGGGCCTAACCGTTAATGAGGAATATTATTTAAGTGTTATGCGTCGTTTGCATGAAGCTATTCGCAAAAAGAGGCCGGAATTGTGGCAAGGCAACTCATGGTTTTTGCATCACGATAATACACCGTCTCATACCGCCTTGATTATTCGCGACATTTTGGCCAAAAATTCAACTCATATCGTTCCATAGCCACCGTATTCGCCTGATTTAGCGCCGTGTGACTTCTGGCTGCTCAATAAACTCTAAAGACCACTCCGGTGACATTGTTTTGACTCGATTGAGGAGATTAAACGTGAATCGCTGCGTCAATTGAAGGCGATTCCGGTAAAGGACTTTTCTGACTCTTTTGAGGATTGGAAAAAACGTTGGCATAAGTGTATTGTGTCTGGCGGGGACTACTTTGAAGGCAATAAAATAGATTTAAAAGAATAAATGAAGAATTTAAAAATAAAAAGATTGGTCTTATTCTTTGATTATAGTAGTAGCTCGACAGAGCGGTGAAGACGAGCCTTTTTCTTCAAAGCACGTTCCTTCAAAGGTATCCTGTAAAATGCCAATAAATATATTATCCCCTATCAGATAGATCAGACGTTTAACGGAATCGAAGTTTGATAGTACTTAAGAACCATTTTAATCAGACCAAGTGAACAGGTCGAAGTCGAAGTCCAGCAGAACCTTCAAGGACTGGTCCAACCTTGATGTAATTTAATCTCTTATATGGTACTCTGCAGCTAAATAGTTGTTTTAACTCATCATCCATTGCTTCTTTCCAGACGAATGTACGTGTCAGAAAACGTGTTTCACTATTCTCATAAACAAGTTATCCAAAATCTACATTTTTCGAGATCATTTTATTTATTACCTTTTCCAATCATCCACTTTGTCTAATCATTTATGAAAGTTTGAATAAGACTCTTATTATCATGCATTATCAAAATAATGCACCAATCAATGTTAAATTATTGCAAAAAAAAAAAAAAAAAAATAACAAAGAAAATAGAAAGAAAATTTAAAAGAAAAAATATAAGTTTTTAAGTTATCTACGTTTAATTGTAAAAACCTTTATATTCATTATATAAATAATATCACCGTTTTGAATAGTAGTGTACTCGTACTTTTGGAAACAAATTTTGCCAGCGACAATTAGGTTTTATGGATGTGAAATTTCCATTCTAACAACTTTATTTTTTCATTGAAGTACTACTCAACTGATTGTTAGTTATAAGATTATGATTAAGGGGTTAGGGCACTCTAGAGGCCGAAAAAATAGGCTTTTTTAGGATTTTTTTTCAGAAATACTACAAAATAAATCGAGATTCCAATAAAGAGTATTTATTATACATATCAGTGACTGTATACAAAAATTTATTTGAGGCGATTAATTTCAAAATGTCGGCTGAGCAGCGTTTTTCCGATGACGTCTCCGTTTTTTCAGGGTCCACGGCCGGACAAACAGCTCCTGTAATTTTTGAATTATAAGCCAATTTTTTATTTTTTTTATTTTATATAATAACTGCTATAGAAGTACGTAGGTTTTTTTCAATATATTAATTTTTGGCCAAATGGCGCACTCCCAAAGAGGAGAGTGAAAAATTTGCCTAAAAACTCATCAGATAATTGTTAATAACAAATGAACTATGCAATATGAAAAAAAATCCTACCTACTTCCATAGACAATGCATTTTTCAAGATATATTCAATATTTCAAGTAAATCGGTTGAAAATTGTCTGAGTTATGCTTCCTACCAATTTAAAAAATGCAGTTTTGAGATACACGCTGTACAGCCGCCGTTTTGAAATTAATCGCTTCAAAAGAATTTTTGTATACAGTCACTAATATGTATAATAAATACTCTTTATTGGAATCTCGATTTCTTTTATAGTATTTATAAAAAAATCCTGAAGAAGCCTTTTTTTCCGGCTTTTAGAGCGACCTAACCCCTTAAATTCGTACAGAATTTTTTTACATGACCAGCGTACGATACAATTTAGCACAGGAAAAATTGGCACTTCATTTACGAGATGTTGATAAATTGTTGTTAGCGAATAAAAATTTAATATAATTGTATCAGTTTAATATAATTTTACCGAATTTAAATTTTTACAAGTAATTACATAAATCCATAATAAAAACAAAAATAAAAATAAAATATTCTGTGTATTTTTGAAAACACTTTATTTTATACTAATTTAAACAAATAAAGTAAACCCAATTAAATTTTCGATACTTTATACTATTTTTATGGATTAAGAATTATTATAAATTTACATTTACTAAATTGGAAAAATATATTCTAACGCTTTTGTGTTAAATTAAAAGTTTTAATAGTAAATAGTTTTATAAATTTTGAACATTAAAATTATATTATAGTAATGTACCATGTAATACATATTGAACTTCAAATGCTCCACAAAGAATGATAGTTTTTTTTCAACTCTGCATGAAAAAAAAGTACCATCTACTTGCGGAAGACACAAATAAATAAAAAAAAAAAAAACAAATGAATTTGAATACCAAATGGAATTGAATTTCAATTCCAATTAAATTTTATCGTGCGAGTATTTACACTCATGTCACTACAAAATTCAATATCATTTTAAAGTGGAAAATTATTTAATTTTTTTAGTATATTGTGGATTGATAATTTTACTTACAAGCCCATATGTTACCAAATTCTATTTTGTGTTGAAGATTGGAAGATAGAAAAGTAGGCATAGCTTCAATGTATTGTTTTTACTTAGAATAATAAATTTTTTGTGATTTTAAAGAGAAGTTGTATACTGATTTAATTAAAACATTAAAGTAATTTTCATCAGTAATTTTGATCGACGAATAATAAAACGAATTTTATCACTTTTTCATCTTTTATCATAATTATTAGCATACTTTTAATCGAAATTATCAGTTTAGATAGAAATCTATTGCACATTTGAACATCGATTATAACAAAATATAAATAGCAGTGATTATTTTTAAAATTTTTAAAAATATTTTATAAACAATTCTTTTGAGGTTTTACATTAACATATGAAAAGTATGAAACTTTAGTTTTCCACTACAAAACGCAAACAATAATCCTAATAATGAAAAGAGATATTACTCACTGCTGTTAATTAAATATTAAATTGTAACATGAAGGAGATTTAATGACTTAATTACACTGATATAAAATTAATCTATGATGCAACCGCTAGTATTGATTGATCGTCGTGGTTGAGAAATCTTACTTACTTGATTTCTTGGATATTCACCGCTACGATTCACGAAAACTCAAACTAGCTATTTCAATAAGCATTTTATTAAAATAATATTTTTGTTAGAAGATGGAAATTTTTGACAGTTCATACTTTGTAATCAATAAAACCTTATTAATAAAATTTGGTTTGTGGCCATATCTTAGTAAAACAAGAAAAAATGTATCTTTATTTATTTTTTCATTATTTTCCTTTTCATTGATTATACCTATCGTAAGTGATATCAGTAAGCAAAAGATTAATTTAATATTCTGATTTTATTTTAAATTATTTGTTTAAAATTTTTAAAAATAATTTTAAAAACTAAAAACTTTGTTATTTTTTTTTTTTTTTTAATAAAAAGATTTTTTTATAGTTAATAATTATATTAATAATTGATAAATATTCATATTTGTTAAATCTAAATTACGATCGGAATAATTTTTAATATTTTAGAAAACTTTCTATTTAACTGGTACAAAATGTTAACATTAATTTATCATAATATTTATGAAATTTACGAAAAAATTTAATTTATAGAAGAATTATATTTACAAAATTTTAATTTTATATTTATTTGTAATGTGCAAATTTATTTACCAATGAATAATATAATTGATATTTAAATTATTATTTAGTTTTTATTGATCAGAACTAATATTGTAGGCTGCAGGTATTATACAATCTTGGAATACAGATTTAATAGAAGCACTAGAAAACTTTATTGCAGTATTACTTTTGTTGAATATGTATAGCAAATATTTCTCAGCTTATATATTTGAAAATAGAGTAAGCTTATGTATATAACAAAAAGTTTTATTGAACTTCTATTCTGTTAGATAAATGTTTCTATCAAAAAAAATTGATGAAGAATTCTTACAAATAAGTTTGTCATAATCTCTTATACTAAATAAAAAAAAAATTATTATCTGTTTAGAAAGTTTAAAAAATTGTTAATAACTGAACTAATATAATTAATTATTTCATCATAGATAAAAGAAGTTTATGAACAATTAGTTCTTGATTGGAAATCTTTTACCGATGAGAAGGAATTGGAGATTTTACATAATCATGCGCAACAAGGACGATTGATGACAATATTATACGTGAGTTGATTGAATTATCATTATGTTTAAGGCTTTTTTTTAATTTTTTAACGGATAATTTATTCAATTTAATTTATTTTCATTGGAGGTCCAATTCTCTGTATAAAATTATTTTTATTCTTAACCACACATAGCTAAATTAATTATCGGACTCAATTTTGTACCCTAATATAAGAAACGCTGGCTTGTCGGACTGGATGCTTGAATTTGACTTGATGCTCTAAAAAAATCAGATTGATCAATAAAATTATGAACACGCGTGCTTTTACTTTAATAATATTTATCATACCAAAGAAACTACACCAAATTAACAATAATAACGGCACCTCTGTACTCAATTCTCATACCTCAATCCTTTTAAGAGGGAAAGACCTCCAGACAACAAGTTTTTCAATAATTTTTTACAAAAAACCGAGAGTATTTATTACATTGAATGAAACTACATATTGGCATTGATGTTCAAATGTATACACACAAATTTTTTTATAAGAAAAAAACAAAACAAAATGGCGCTACAGCTGCTCAAACTTGGCTCCATCAATTTGTGCTGTGGAATGCGCAGCCCCTTGTAGTCAACTAAAATCAACAGCCAACGCATCGTTTAAGCAAATCATCTCGTGACAAATCTTCATAAATTAACTGCATGCTTTTTTGCACGTCTTCGTGCAGTAGAGCTAGATGTTCATAAGGAATATTTTTGGCTTGTGCAGCGTTGTATTTACACCACGAGTCGAAAAAAAGGAAAATTGATTTGCTTGAAATTTTTTACGGCGAGGATAGTTTGGATGATAATTTGGATTATTTTTATCAACTTTATGACTCATTTTATCAAGTAATTATTCAAAACGCGATTCAAAATAACAACACGAGGTACTAAACTGTATACTAATAACAAACCGTTTTTGAACTGACTGTTTGTGTGCAAACAAAAACGAGAGTTACTCAATTCAAATAATCTTCTAAAGTGCCTCTTATTTTCCAAAAAGTAAAATACAAAACTTATTTGGGTAAGAAATTAAAAGGTATAGGCCGTAAAGAGCGTGCGCTCGCTTACCTGCTTTCGGTACTTTCGACGCTCATTACTTCACTGACTTTTTATGGACTTCTTAGACTTCCTATTGAGCTTAAAAAATTAAAAATATATTCTTTATATTGTAAATGAATTTTTAAAGCAAAAGAAAAATGTGTATAAATTGAAAGTTCTGGAGGGTCTTCCTCTTTTAAGATGATTTAAAAGTAACGATAACCGATATAAAACATATTGTTTATCGATATCAATTTTATTTATTTTCGAACATAATTTCCTCGTAAATCAACGCTTGTGGACTAAGTGCTTAATTCTTCATTTCTCTACTGCAACTACTATTATTTTTGACTTCTCTAATCCGACCATTTTTTTATTTTTTTTCAAATATCCAAATTCTAATTGACATAGCAAATTTTCTTCGGAACTTTGAACAAATAATTAATTTGTATTAATTACGGTCCAGTTAGTGTTGCTCTCGTCCTTTACTTAATTTCTAAAATTCGTATTATGTTATATTATAATAATCTATATCATTCGGTTATATTCTTATAACTTGCGTAATGTATATGAGCGAGCAATATATAAACGTTTATTTGTACAAAAAAAAACAGTAAATGAATTATAAAAATATTGCACAAGTGAGATCACAGTCAAGTCTTTATACTAATAAATAATAATATACAATACTTTAAGTCAGTCTTAATAAAGCCACATCACAGCCATGTTCAAATACGAATAAACGGAAATTTAATACTTTGTTCATCTATCAATCAATACATTAAAAAAAATAAAATTCAGTATATAAAATACAATAGTCAAACAAAAAAAAAACCTCATTCATCCCTTAAATACAATCATGATATTAAATCTGAGTACAAGGGGCAATACAAAATAAGTTAATATATAATAAATAAATACATAAATAAACAATAGAAAAAATTACAAAAATGAATAATACATCAGTTGAGTTCGAGGAGGTGACTCTTAATTGCTTTCTTGAACCAGCTAAGGGATGAAAGATTTCGAAACTCAGCAGGGAGGGAGTTCCACAAATGCGCAACTTGAACTAGGAACGAATGTTTAGCAGTCTCAGTGCGCATCGAGGGAACGACGAGTTCCTTTGCCTCGCTCCTCAGTGCACTCCTGAGCACATACTTAGAGAAGACACTCTTTAAGTAGTCCGGTACATGCATGCGTACAATTTTGTACATTTGTACTGCCATAAAATACTGTGTCCTCATATCAGTACGCAGCCAACCTTGAGAAACATGGTCGTTCCCCTTAAGACCCTTAACGTATCGTACACAGGAATTCTATAGCGTTTGCAGTCCATTCCGTTGTTCTTGAGAAGCATCCAGCATAACCATTGAATAATAGTCCAGATGAGGAAAGAGCAGCGCCTCAGCAAGCCTCTTACGGAGTACTTGAGATGTATACTTCCACAAAAATCGAAGGCTATATAGTACTTTATTGAATATCTTAGTTGTATAATCTATGTGTGGTTTCCACGACAGCTTAGAATCTAAAATCATCCCAAGACTGGTAAAAGTGTCTGACAATGAGAAGGGAATACGAATACCCCCTTCAAGATCAATGTAGGCTTACTCTCCATAAAAATCATTAACAAATTTTTGATAACCAAAGTAAATAGCCAGAGAGAGAGAGAGAGAGAGAGAGAGGCAGAGAGAGAGAAACAAAGAGAGAGTCATTTATGTAGAAAAATGGGTTTCTAGAAAAATGGGTTTTGTTGAAAATTTCAATAAAAGCTAAGCCCAAAGTCATAGTAAAAATTTTTATTTGACTTAATAGCTTAAGCCGAGAAAATAGTAATTTTTTAAAATTTTATCTGTTTTATTAACCGTACTGACGAGAAATGGCGACATTTATTACAATTATTTTGAAATATCTGAACCGGCTATATTAAATGATTAGCCATCTTATCTTGAATTACCTTATAATATTAATTTTTTAGGTCGGTTATGTTTGCTTTGCCGTCATTGTCATTCTCGGCACGTTTTTATTTATTTCTTTGGCAATGATGTTTTATTTGTTGATTAAAAATAAATTTTTCTTGAAAATTTCAAAAAATTCATGATTATTTAAAATACAATATTAATTTTTCAGGTTGGTTATTCCCTCATCGTTTCTATTGTAATGAACTCTTTTCCATTCATCCCTATAATAATGGATGCATTGATACCACTTGAAAATGCAACTCGTCTCCGAATTTATACTTATCATCCGAATTATTTTATCATCGATGCGCAGAAGTATTATTTCGAGTTAATTATTTTTCATGGAACTATAGTAATTACAATACTTGTACTCAATACAGCTGCATTAGATAGTATGGTCATGGCTAATATTAAACATGCTTGTGGATTATTTGCTGTCGCATGGTTACTGACTTATTATTATATATTTTCTAAAAATACAAAAGCGTTCTTGAGTTATTGTAAAATTATGACTTTTTTACATTTTAAAGCATTTTTAATCTTTGAGAAATTAAAAAAAATTAATTGCAAATTCAAATTAATACTTGCTTTTAACCCATTGGGTACCGATTTATTTTAAAAATTTTTTGGATGTTTAACAGGTTTAATTTCTTTGTGCATGGAATTTTATGTGAGATGATTAGGTTTTCATAAGAATCTATTTATTTAAATGATATTTAGACTATGAAGCGCACATCAGAATCATAAAAGAATTATGAATTTGACGACTGTAACTCATTGTCTATATATACGAGGGCGGTTCAGTAAGTACCCGTGTTAGAAATGAAGACACCATTTTTTCAAAAAATTTTTTTTTATTTTTCAACATAGTCCCCTTTTAGAAAGATACACTTCTCCCAACGTTCCTGCCATTTTTTTAACCCCTTCAAAAATAGAATTTGTCGAACTCTCCAAAATACGCCTCTGTCTCGGCGATGACTTTCTCGTTTGAGCTAAATTTTTTTCCCGCGAGCCATTTCTTCATGTTAGGGAACAAGAAAAAGTCGTAGGGAGCCAGATCGGGTGAATACAGGGGGTGCGGCAGCAATTTATAATGCAATTCATGCAGTTTGGCGGCGACAACTCCGGATGAATGTGCGGGTGCGTCATCATGATGAAACAGCACCTTCTTTTTCGCCCAATGCGGCCGTGTCTCTTTTAATTTTTTGTCGAAGCAGTCCAATAACTCACTGTAGTATTATCCAGTGATCGTTTTTCCTTTTTCTAAAAAATCCATGAGGATGACGCCGTTTGCATCCCAAAAAAACGTCGCCATGACCTTTCCGGCAGATGGGACCGTCTTCGCCTTCTTTGGAGCAGATTCACCAGGAGAAATCCATTGTTTTGATTGTTGCTTAGTTACTGGTGTGTAATGATGAATCTAGGTCTCATCAACGGTGACAATTCGACGCAAAAACTTCTTCGGATCTCGCTTAAATTGCTCCAAACACTGCTTCGAAGTTAACAGCCGCATCCGCTTGCTGTCCACCGTGAGCAATCGCGGCACCCATCGGGCCGACAATTTTTTGATCGCCAACTTATCATGTAAAATATTAATTGCCGTTCCGGTCGACCCACCTACGGCCTCTGCTACTTCGCGCACTTTCGTTCGTCGATCAGCGAGAATCATGTCGTAGACTTTTTGAATGATTTCCTTGGTAACCACGTCTGCCGGGCGTTCTGTTCGCTCCTCATCAAAAACGGATGTTCGCCCACGTTTAAATTCGTTGAACCAATATCTAACTATGGTTATACATGGCGAAGTGTCCCCATAAACAGCATCCAACTTTGCTTTTATCTCCTCGCATTTTTTTCCATCCAAAAACAAAAAGCGAATTACCAAACGATACTGCTCTTTTTCCATCTTAGTGAAAATCATGAAACACGTCTTACTCGAATGGCTACCAAATCCAAACTAACCTATCAATCAGTCTGAAATTTGTTTTACCGTCGTTTGATAGATGGCAGCACACGATGATAATACCAACTTCCTTCAGGAACGCCCTCTGTCGTCAAACACGGGTACTTATTGAACCGCCCTCGTATATACGAGATAAGTTTCAGTCATCAAATTTACCCAAAGAGTTTATTTAATCTCCAGAAGTGGATATTGTCGAGTGTTTTGTGTTTCTTCCATTTATTTAAAAAAATACTTATTTGCATTTTATTATTATTATTCTTTTTTAATATTTATTTATATCAGCACATTAAATAATAAAAAGAATATCAAATAAATGATTAATTTCTGATTTATTATTTTCTACAGTTACAGATTAGAAAACATCGGGAGATTAGAAAATGATGAACAATTTGGAATAAAACTTTATGATACGTATCAGATTGAAAACGATATAAGAGAAATTTGTCATATACACCGAAATTCTATAAGGTTACTATTTCTTAAAATCTATTAATGGATGGAATATTATTCTATTTAGTAACTTGAAGGTTTGCAGAGTTTTAATATATAATCAATGAATTAGTGATTTAAAAATTATTTTAAAATAAAAATGTAGATCACATAAGTTAAGTGCTTGAATAAAGTAGCATATTAAATCTTAATATACATGGTCTAATAAGTTCCGGGATGGCACGATAATTTGTAAACTAACAATTGCAGAAAAAAAGTGAGATATATGATACTTACGATTTTTCCTAGCTATTTGATGGTGACCTCAGATTTGACCTTTATCATGAGCTTCAAGGCCATTTAAAGGTCAAGTCGATTTTTTTAATAGGACGCTATATTTTTATCACGGGGAATCGATAGAGCGAAAAATTTTACGCCCATGTATGTCCTTCACTATCTTAAAATTTGACTTTGAAAGATCATGTCATGATTATTATGCTACAGCTGAAAATTAATTCGAACGATAAGAGAAGGTCAAAGAAAAAAAATAGGATTGTATGACTCTTTTCTGGCTATCCAATGGTGACCAGTAGATAGCTGGGGAAAAATCCTAAACCTGTGGTTTGACAGTTTTTCTCCGAGTTAACTATTCAAGCTTCAATTCAGTTCTGCTGCGATGTCCTTGACCACGACTTTTCAAGGTTAAAAATGTGGAATGATCAAGGACATATTTGGACGCAAAATTTTTCGCTCTTCTTATTTCTGGGGTTGAAATTAGGATGTTCTTTTTAGAAAAATCGACTTGGCCTTCAAATTACCTTAAAGGCCGTTAAGTTAAGGTACGATAAGTTCTTGGTAATGTCGTTATGTCATTTAAATTGTTTCGAGAAAATTCATCTTTATTTTCATTTGTATATAAATTATCGTTATTACGATTCGACTGCGCAATATCCACATATTAGTCACTGAAATTGATTATCTCCTGAATACCAACCAAAATTTCGCCAAGAGATTTGGTACAATTTTTATAATTTAAAGAATACTTAAATAATTGATTATAATTAAAAGATCCATAGGAATGTATTATGCGCTTTTCGTAGTAAAAGAATTAAATTTATTTTAAATTTTATGTTTTTGTAATACAAAAATTGTTTTATAAATTTTTTAGAAGCGTAAAAAGAATTGAAAATTCGTTCAGCATTAGTTTTCTTCTTGTAATTGTATCATCTATGATTATTCTTGCTGTGCTAATATTTGAAGTAAGATATAATTTTTATAATTTTACTAGTTGTTAAAAATTCATCAAAAAATAAAAATCTAGTGATTCAAAATCTTTTTTCAGTTACATTATAGCTCGGATGAACCTGTACGAGTTATAATTATCACCGTATTGATTTTGGGAATTAAAATTTTGATATTTATTATTAATTATTGTTCTCAAATAGTAATAAACAGCAGCGAAGAAGTTTTTAAATCTGCGTAAGCTTTTGACTTTATAATATAAATTGTTGGCAATTTTTATTTTTGTAATGACATATTATAAATCTACTCCACGTTTTAATTCAAACGTTGAATTTATTTAATGATTATGTAGAAAAACTAACTATATGTAAGTGTTATCAGCATATTGAAATAAGTAAACTAATTTAAATTGTTAAATAAATCTGAAAATTATGAATACAGCGACATTATTTAACTGAAATATTTACATTAAAACATTTTTAAAAATACGACTGCCGCATATCGGAGTTATTTTTTTTATAACGGTAATGCCGCTAACTTTCAGATATATTTGCATATATTATAAAAGTATTGTAAATCTTAAAGAAGGTTTTTAGATTATATCTTTTTCATAATAGGTCTGATATACTTTTTGAAAGGTCAAAAGAAGGTTTCAAAAGATCTTTTATTTGATAGAGTTTACTAATATTTTTTCTACCAAAAATCCAATAAGTTTCTATATTGAATTTGTTAATATTCAACGAATCCTGTATCTTTCGAGATAAAGATTTCAACAATGCCACAAAGTTAGTAATCAAGTCTAACGTTTAAAAAATTATAGTGGAATAAAAAAAACGTTAAAAAATACATACAATAAACATTAAAAACTGAGGCAGTCGTGTAAACGGTTTGAAGGGTCGGTTGCAGTAAAGAAATTAATACTCGAAAGTATATAAAAGTAACCAAATTGTCCAAATAATCAAATTTTTACGATTAAAATGGGCAAATTAATTTTTAAAAAATATTACTTTTCAAATAGAGAATGAAAAGGAAAATTTTTCCCTAGACGAAATTTTTTTTTAAATAAATATATAAAACCAAAAATTATGTACATTTATTTTTAAGAGATTTTAAAAACACATTATTCAAACTTGAAACTAAAATATAATCAATATAAAATGGTCACGTATCTTATTAGGTTGAACATTTTCTTTATAAATAATGATTGTTTATTTCATAACATTGAGTGTAAATTATTTTTATTGTATCTATTACAGATATTTTAGTAATTGGTATAATTTATCGGCAAATGCTAGAAAACTGATATTTATAATACTTCAAAAAAGTAGAGAAGGTTGTACAATCAGTGCTGGATCGATCTGCGAATTAAATCTACAAAATTTTGCAGCGGTATGTCACAATCGTTAGAAATTCAATTATTATACTTTACTAAAAATATACATATTTTTAAATACACACACACACACTCACACACACACACACACGTGCGCGCGCGCACACACACACACATACATATATATATATATATATATATATATATATATATATATATATATATATATATATATATATATATATATATATATATATATATATATGTAATTATCATTTAAACTTTGCAAGTGACTAATGAGTTAAACTTATTAATAACTTGTGATCACTCGTGTGCACATTGACTAGACTACGTATCGTCGTGTTTTAGTCTTTGTCGTGAACCAATTGACCTAAATCAAGTTTTTCGAGGCCATATTATTTATTACATTTTTTAATGGTCGGAGTTTCCGAATCATTTAAGTATAACGACATTTACTAATTAAATTATAATAAACCCTAATTTTCATCAATGTTTCTGGAGTATCAGAGCTTGAATTAGATTCTCTGCTCCAAACTTATTTTTCTTTATAATATATCTCACTTTTTGATTCTTTAGATTTATTTTCGGTTGTACCCCTTTTTGACTTTTATCTGAAGATAAATTTCTGCTTCATAGAATTCCTGTACTAACAATTCTTCACCGACAGAAGAATTAATTTAATTTAAGAAAAATAATCGTGGACTAAGAATCATTTGAAAAAAAAAAATGTTTTTCTTGCCTTCAGAAATTCTGCTTTTGGTTTTAATATTTTTGCCTTAAGTTATCATCAATAGTTGGCTAAACGTTTTCTCTTTCTACATGAGAATTTGGTAGCAAAAGTTACATAAGGATATAATAATTTTTTTATTTCATCAATTATATATTAAACTATTAAAATGAAATTAAAATTATTAAAAATCGAAAAAAATAACTAATTTAATTTATCGATTCTCTCGAACCAGAATTGCCAAAATTTAAACCAAGTGTAGATATACTTGAAAAATAATATGTTTTTTTATCTCGGTTAAAAAGTACGAAATATTCAATTCAAGAAAAAAATTCTTTGTTGATTCAAGTTCTAGGATGAAGAATTTTTAGCTTCGTCAAGCTAAAGTAAATTTTTGAATCGAAAAAACAATAATTTGAAACAAAAATGCCCTTTTAAAGAGAATATTTTTTGTATTTTAGTAATTTCTTCTATCGCTGTATTAATTTACTTAGTTCTAAATAAAATAAATTTAGTTTAAATTAAATTTCACGCCTAGTCAAAAAAAATTCTTTACTGTAGCAAGTGTTATCTTTTGCCTGCGCGAAATTGGAACTTTATTTACGAGGTGTTAAAGAATTATTAATTATCAGCGATAAAAAGATTCGGTATAATTATATAAATTACAGCTTGTAAGCTACACTGAATTTAAAGTCATAATTTAAAATTTATTATTAAACATACTCGTATGTACATACATACAAGATACATTTTTATAAGGAATTACGTAAACGTATAGTATAAAGAAAATTAAAAATAAAACATGCACATTTGTGCAAGCATGTAATCGTGGGAACATTAATGTTTCAAATAATTAAATAATAAATAATTAATTAACAAAATCTACAAAATTAAGAAAAAAAGTAATAAAATTAAAATATATTTTTACAGATTGTCAAAACTTCGATGTCTTATGCTACAGTTATATTTTCAATGAATCAAGCAGCGGATGAAGTATCAATTAGTTAAATAAATTATCTCATGTACAATTTAAATTCTCGATCACTGATAATGGCTTAATAAATAGAAAAGAAAATATAAATGACAGCAAGCAATATCCTTATAAAACAAAAGTCACGATACTGACCTGAGAAAATTTTATTTATATTTCCGTAAAAAATGTCAATTTTTAGTAAATGCTTTCAAATATTGATTTCAGTATAAAATCTGCGTTGATTCCGTATTCATTTAATGCCGAATCCATATTGAATCAACAGTGATTTTGTCCTAAAACGTAACCTGATTTAAATTTGAATCTAAACCGAACTGAATTTAGAATGATATCAGCACGAACTTACTCTGATTCAGTAGCACAGAATATGAATTTTAACTAATTTTTTTTACTGATTTTATTCTGAAATCGGTGCAACTACAGTTTCATTTTTATTCAAATGTTAATTCTGAATTCATACTGATTTCATGCTGAAATAAGTATTGTTTCTGTATTAATTTCATAGTGAAATCAGTATCAATCCAATGTGATTTTAAGTTAAAATCAGTCTAATTTTATAAATTAAAAAAGATTATTATTTATATTTTTATTTATATCTTTACTATAACATTATACAGCCTGTCCCACTATCTAGTGAAAATATTCATAACACCTGATGCAGGGAGAAATTTTATAAATAAAAAACCTTGTTACATTAAAATCGGTGAATTAATTACTATTTAATTAACAATAGATTAACAGCCAATCAGATTTCTTCGCGATCAAGTAGGCGGGCCTTGAGAGAAAAAAAACCAAAAAAAAAATAAAAATGGGCGGGGCTTTCAATTTTGAACTATATATCGATATGCGGCGATGTGTGCGTCGCACTGCTATTTAATTGTTTCTCCCCACTTCGCCGCGAATTTTAATCCTGATCGTCTTATGTCCTCTCATTCGTCTTATTCCTCTCATTCAGGCTATAGCACTGATGATTTGGGTTCTAATCCCCAGTTCCGATTTTTTTTTTTTCTTGTAGCTTCTGTAAGTCTTTTAGGTATTTTGATGAAAGTCAATATATCTAAAAGGTTTTTAATTTTTTCTATAATTGATGCTTAAGATTATTAATTAACTATGATTTTTCCAGCCTATATTTGATTGAACTTAATCTTTTATTGTAATGTCCATTTATTCATAAAACAAATATTATTAAAAAAATGCTGCGTCTTATTATTTTTACGTTAAATGCATAAAAATGCAATATGAGGTAACTGAGTGTGAAAGACTCGAATGTATAATAGATTCAAGGTCGTTTTCCAATTTGTAACATCGATGAATTTTTTTTAAATATTTTTTTTAAAGGCATTTTTTTTTTTTTTGGTGTAACGAATAATGTTATACAGCTTAAAATCTCGTGTGAAAACAAAATTTTAATTATTTTAATATCTTACTTTATGAAAATTTTATAGTATTTATCAAACAACTGACTGTAATCAAGAATTATAATAATTAATTCATAATTTTCTTGAACATATATTAAAAGATGCTTACAAACGAATGAAAACTTAATCTAGAAAAACTTTAATATTATTTTTTGAATTTTACAAAGACTTACAGAAGCTAAAAAAAAAAAAAAAAAAGAAAAATACAGAACTGGGGATTAGAACCCAAACCGTCAGTGCTATAGCCTGAATGAGAGGAATAAGAAGATGAATGAGAAGACAAAAAAAGATCAGAATTAAAATTCGCGTGTGGGGAGAAACAATTAAATAGCAGTGCGACGTACACATCGCCGCATATCGATATATAGTTCAAAATTGAAAGCCCCGCCCATTTTTATTTTTTTTTTGGTTTTTTTTCTCTCAAGGCCCGCCTACTTGATCGCGAAGAAATCTGATTGGCTGTTAATCTATTGTTAATTAAATAGTAATTAATTCACCGATTTTAATGTAACAAGGTTTTTTATTTATAAAATTTCTTCCTGCATCAGGCGTTATGAATATTTTCACTAGATAGTGGGACAGGCTGTATATAAAAAAAATATATTTTATTTCTACATTCTAATATTTAAATTAAACTGAAAAGTAAACAAAAGCCTTTTTTTGACCTTATTTTGACAAAGTAAAAAGAAAAATAACAATTTTTTACATTGCAGTTCTAATATTCTGTTAGTTCTTTATTAATAATTTATTATTTTTTTTTTTTTTTTTTTTTTTTTTGTTTCGATGGTAAAAAAACGGAGAATCTGCCTAAACCAGACCATCAGTGAGGACCCCTTTGTCTACCTGTAGACGCAGGGGGACCCACTGGTGTGACGGGTTCCGTAGTCACGTCAGCTCTGGCCTCGGATGGGCTCGATTGCTCGGGCACATCCGTGGCGAGGGCATCGGCAACCCCGGGGACCGTCTAACCCGCCATACGCCAGCATATGTCTGATATAAAACCATAGACATATGATGCGCGGATGGAATATCCACCTTCTGTCCAACCTGCAGCGAAGATCTACTTTGGTATTGCTTCACCGCTGCAGGTTCTGTCTATTCGTCAGTCCGTTCCCTGTAATGTTGTAACCTGTCTCCGTTTCGTAATTCCTTTCATACGATCTTTTCATTCACATTCACTCACTGACTCGTGCTCGTGCTACCCTTCACCAACTAATCCAGACACCCGTCCGCCTTCTTACCCCTCAAGACAGTCTCGACGAAGGTAGCTATCGCCGTCCAATTGTCCTCGTCTTGCAGCATCCTCGCCACTGTATTTTCGGGCGTGATGCTACCCGTTTTCGTCTCAAGTGACAGTCTGTCTGTAGTCCATCGTCGGCACACATAAAACGTGTGCTCGGCGTCATCGCGCTCGTAACCGCAGTACTTATATTCCGGCGACCTAACCCGGTTACACCGAAATAAATACTGTCTAAACTAACCGTGCCCCCTCAAGAACTGGGTTAGGTAAAAATTAACCTCCCCAAACCCTCGTCCGGTCCACGATACCAGGCAGCTTATCAAGCGTCTCGTCCACGTAGCAGTGGCGTCCGTTAACCAACGGTCTGTCCATTCGCGCATTGTCCTGTCCCGTTCCTCGACTGCCGCGTTTGTTCTCCCTACGTCGGCACTTCGTTCGTAAGTCCGTTTCCGTTCCCATTAATAATTTATTATTAATACATTCGTTAATTTAAATAATTGAATTTAAATATTTTCTTTGGTAAATTAATTTTCTAATAGTTTAAAATCTTGGAATTTTAAAGCTGCTTACAAAAAGTATTAAAATTTTACTAATATGTTTATTTATTTAAAAAATTAAAAAATAGTTTTCGATTTTTTACACACTTTCCATTAAAGCAATTGAATAGATATTCCATTTCTTACATAAACCTTTTCTATTTCCTAAAAATATTAATAAGTATACACTTTTGTAATTACTAGGTTGTTCAAAAAGTTTTGAAAGCGACATCTATAGAGCAGTAGAAGAACCAAAATTTTTACGCCATTTTAATATTTTATCTTTCATATAAACATACCCAAAGTTTCATTCCACTCTGTCAATTCATTGTTCGTTTACAAGCCATTTGAAGTTGACGTGTCAGTGTATTTTTTTTACAATGGAAAAAACCGAATATCGTGCAGTGATAAAATTCTTTGTTTTGGAAGGTTTATCAGCAACGGAAATTCATACAAAAATGGTGAAAGTGTTAAAGGAATCTGCTCCTTCATTTCCAACTATGCATCGATGGGTTTTAGAGTTTAGACGTGGTCGAAAAAGCATTGAAGACGATCCACGCTCAGGACGTCCAAAAAGTGCATGAACACAGGATATGGTTTTGGAAAATCGTCGATTGACCGAGAAAGATTTAGCAGAGGCCCTAGACATCTCATTAGGCAGTGTGAGTCATATTTTAAATGAAGTTTTGGGTTTCAGAAAGCTCTGTGCACAATGGGTGCCGCATTCGCTCAAAATGGAACAAAAACACGTTCGAATGCGACTTTCTGCGCAACATTTGGAGCATTTTCGAAAGGATAAAAAGGATTTTTTGCGTCGATTCATCACTATGGATGAGACTTGGGTCTACAATCATGACCCTGAATCAAAACAAGAGGCTAAAGAGTGGTGTCAACCAGGCACTTCGGCACCGAAGCGAGTTCGTGTCCAGAAATCGGCGAAGAAGGTGTTAGCATCAGTTTTTGGGATGCGAAAGGAATTTTGTTTGTGAATTACTTGCAAACTGGTAAAACAATAAATTCTGAATATTATTGTAACCTTTTAGACCAGCTGAAGCTGAAAAAATTTGTGAAAAAAGACCCGGTTTGCACAAGAAAAAAATCATTTTTCATCAAGACAATGCACCCGCTCACACAGCTCAAAAAACCATCACTAAAATAACCGAATTAAAGTACGAATTGTTGCAGCATCCGCCTTATTCGCCTGATTTAGCTCCCTCTCACTTCTGGCTGTTTCCACACCTCAAGAAATTCCTTCGTGGGAAGCATTTTTCATCAAACGAAGAGGTTATAGCCGTCGTAGAGGAGTATTTTGCAGGCCTTGCAGAAAGTCACTTCCATGATGGGATAAACAAGTTGGAAGACCGTTGGACCAAGTGTATTGAACTTATGGGAGATTATACTGAGCAATAAAAGTGATTTCACCAACAAAAAAAAGTATCTTCATTTCCGCTTTCAAAACTTTTTGAACAACCTAGTATGTATAAAGATATGAATGTCTATATGTACATGTGTATATATATATATATGTATATCTATATATATGTATATGTATATCTATATATATGTATATGAAATATTTTGAAATTAGTTTTAAAATAGTTTACAGTACTTGATCATTGATAATGTCTATTCACGTTTCAAAATTTTCCAATTTCTTCTAGAACTTTGTATGTTTTTTTTATGGTGAAAAATCATTCGTCACTGAATTGTGTGAAATATTTTCTTTTTCATCATGGTCCATAAGATTTTTGTATTTATTATTTTTATGTTTGTTATCTATTAAAATAAATGTATGTCAATGATATACAATAAGTAGAAACTATTTAAATCTGCTATTATAAAAATGTTTGTCGAATGGTAAAATTCATTTAAACTTGCTACAAATTAATTAATTTATTTGCATTTTTAAGACTTTTTCAAATGAAAATTTTCTTTTTGTAATTCCTTAATTATTTGATCTAAATGTTTATTTTTTTTTCAATATTCCCATCATTCTTTATAGATAATTTTTTAATTTTTTATTTCAGCGCATTTTATTGTTGAAATCTATCCATAGTTTGAATAATTTTTCGTGTATTCTACAGATAATTATATTTAATATATATATATATATATATATATATATATATATATATATATATATATATATATATATATATATATATATACACCAGGCTGTTCAATAAGTTTTGCGGTTCGATAAGAAAGGGTGTTGCTACTAGCCTAATTTTTTTTTTTTTTTTTTTTATGTTGGTACACTCTTCATATGAACGTATGTGAAGTTTCATTTCAATCTGTCAATTCATTCTTTGTTTACAAGCCATTTAGTATCGAAGTGTCACAGTATTTTTTTACAATGGAAAAAATCAAGTATCGTGCAGTGATTGAATTTTTATTTTTGGAAGGTTTAAAAGCAAAGGAAATTTATGAACGAATGTTGAAAGTGTATAAGGACTCGTCGCCTTCAATTAGTACCGTAGAAAGATGGGTCGCTGAATTTAAACGTGGTCGTACAAGCCTTGAAGACGATCCCCGTCAAGGACGTCCAAAAATAGCAACACCAGAAATCGTAAAAAAAATACAGGATATCGTATTGGAAAATCGTCGAGTGACTGAAAGAGATTTAGAAGAAGCCCTAGGCATCTCATTGGGCGATGTGAGCAATATTTTGACTATAGTATTGAGTTTGAGAAAGCTGTGTGTACAATGGGTGCCGCATTCGCTAACAATGGAACAAAAAAACATTCGAATGCGATTTTCTCAGCAACATTTAGAGCGTTTTCGAAAGGATAAAGTAGGGAATGCAATCTCGTTCTCGCGAGATCTCGGCCTTTTTTAGCGAGATTGATCTCGGACGAAAAAAAGGCGAGATCTCGCGAGTTTAACGAGATTGCACTCGAGCATAAAAACGTCTTATTCGAAGCGCGGACTGACACGGACGGAGTTGCGATCTGTCGGTTTCGTTCGGTGCGTTTCAGTCGCGGGACGAGGTGTCTCTTAGATTCGTTCGTGCGTGCGATTGGTCGACAATTGAGCCGGCGTGCAGCGTCATCAGCGCGCATTTGTTTTGTTTACTAATAGTTGTTGCTAGCTAACGTGATTGAGTTTAATTACATTCAAGTATTTTTTTGGTTATTTATGCAAAAAAAAGTTTCTTATGTAATTGACGAGTGGAATAACGAACGATGTCGGCGAATATAGTTTATAAAGTCTATGAGAGTGTGTCGGAAGTATGGAAATACTTTTTGAGAGCGGAAAATGGATTGAGTGCTAAGTGCAAACTTTGTAAGAAGATTCTTAAAACCAAAGATCGATCTCCGCGTGGCTTACATGTGCATTTAAAATCGATTCATAAAATTGACACGAAAACGAAGAATGTCATATCACCCCCACCGTTGCCGCCACCATCATCAAATACTGGGGCTACTAATCAAAACATGGAATTAGTAACAGCATCCGCATCTACGTCGAATGTTAGTCCAGAATCACCAGGATCGTCGGCACCAGTGCCACCAGCAAGAAAGAAGAGGCAAAAAATTACTGATCATTTTCTTCCGGTTGAAGATACTTCTATGGAGAAAAAAATATCAAGAATGGTAGCCAAAGATGGACTACCTTTCCGTGTTTTCTGTTCTTCCAAAGATATGAGAGATCTCTTCAATTCTTCGGGACACAAACTGCCTATGTCCCCAAACACAATTAAACTTATAGTTATGAATTATGGCATGACATTGAAAATGGAAATAATGCGTGAATTGGCTCAACTGAAGGAGAATGATCACAGATTTACGCTAACATTTGATGAGTGGACTTCTTCTATGAACAAGCGATACATGAATGTAAACGTACACACATGCTTGAACGGCAATGCTATGTTTTGGAACTTGGGGCTGATTCGCGTTTTTGGAAGTATGCCTGCTGAAAGTGGTGTCAGTATTTTGAAAACAAAGTTAATCGAATTTGGCCTTATTCTGGAAAAAGATATTATCAATATTACTACAGATGGGGCAAGTGTGATGAAAAAGTTGGGTCGATTGATATCACTTTCACATCAGCTCTGCTATGCCCATGGAGTTCAACTTGGCATAATAGATACTATTTATAAAGAACAAACTGATGTTGAGGAACCCTTGATAGAATCTGAAAATGAGGAAAACGACGATGAGATTCCTTTTGAAATGGACGAAATTTCTAGCACAGGCTCAGACTCAGAAGATGATGTTTTTCATTGCTCTATGCCCAGAATAGAAGTAGACCTAGATGCAGAATATGCGGGTATTATTGAGAAAGTTAGGAGATTGGTGAAACTTTTTAAAAGATCACCTACTAAAAATGATACTCTGCAAATATACGTAAAGCAAGAATTTGGAAAAGATATTAAGTTACAACTTGATTGTAAAACTCGATGGTCGAGCCTAGCAGACATGATTTCTACATTTATTAGAATCAAGCTGTGTGTCAGCAAAGCTTTGATCGACCTTAGCCTGGAAGCTGATCCGAACTACTCTTTGAATGCGGAAGAACATGCGGTTTTAGCGAACTTAGACAAGGCATTTCAACCTGTAAAACTGGCTGTGGAGATGTTATGTCGTCAAGATACAGACTTGGCTATCGCAGAAACAACACTTAGGTTTATGATTCGCAAACTGGAAGAGCTAAAAACTCCATTGGCAGAAAAACTAGCTGGCTCCTTGAGAAAGCGCATTGTTGAGCGTCGGATGAATTTGACAGCATGCTTGTTGTGTATTAGATATCCAGCTAAATACCAAGCAGATAAAGAAGAGTTTGCGAAAGACCAAACATTTAAATTGCCTCCGAAAAATGTGATTCGAACTGAAATTAAATCACTTATAGAGAGTTTGCATCCGCAATACAATCTGACTAATTCACAGACACAGACAAATTCAGATCCATCTTGGTCAATCGCATCAACATCAGCTGCCACCGCTAATGATATAGCTGAATTTGAGGATGACGATAATAAACAGCTTTCATCTCTTTCTGAGACACGCAAGAGTATTTCATTGCAAGAAGAACTTCAGGAAACATTGACTGCTGCGTTCAAAGAACCTAGAGACAGAAAACCAACTAAGAATTCTCTGGAGGCATTAATCAAAAAGGAAGTGAATTTATACGAGTCCGGGGGGTCAAAAGGCGAACTTTTACAGTTCGTGGATAACTGCCTGAGATCTGTGGTTCCAACTAGCGTTGAATCCGAAAGGGCCTTCTCAGCGGCTGGTTATCTGGCCAACAAAATAAGAACCCGTTAAGCAGATGATTCTTTGGACATTTTGTGCTTCTTAAGGAGCTACTTTCAAAATAATTCGTAATAATGGCTCGTGATTTAAACTGAACAAATCTTTCATTTGATTGGTATATTTTGTTAATTAATCTGTAATTTCTAATAGTCTGACTAATTGGTATATTTTGTTAATTAATCTGTAATATCTAATGGATCTACTGAGTAGATATAGTTTTATTTAATTGATAATAATATCTCAGTTTAATAGTCAACTCAAGTTAGATAATAAGTTTCATTTTTTTTGAGTACTCTTTGTTTTGTATGTTATAAAAGAACTGTTTTATTACTAAAAGATTTTTGTTTGATATTAGAAGAGATGACTGGTTGTTTCTTTTATATGTTATTTGATAGATATGTACGTCAAAGTTTACTACTTAGAAGTTTATTAAAAAATTATAGACAGATACCTCAAACAATGTTTGATGCATAAAAGTCTATTGAAAAAATTCGTGAAAATAAATGTTTATCTTATAATACTTATATTTTTTTTCCTAATTTATTCAAATATTGTGATTATTTGCAAAAAAAAACATAAAACTAATAATCTCGCGAGATCTCGAAATTGGCGAGATCTCGCAGTATTGTTATTCATAAACTCGCGGGATCTCACTTGAGCCCCAATCTCGCGAGATTTGCATTCCCTAGGATAAAGTGGATTTCGTGCGTCGATTCATCACTATGGATGAGACTTGGGTCTATCGCCATGATTCTGAATCAAAACAAGAGCTAAACAAGAGCTAAAGAGTGGTGTGAATCTGGTTCTTCGGCTCCGAAACGAGTTCGTGTCCAGAAATCGGCCAAGAAGGTGTTAGCATCAGTTTTTGGGACGCGAAAGGAATTTTGTTATTGGATTACTTGCAAACTGATAAAACAATAAATTCTGAATATTATTGTAACCTTTTAGACCAGCTGAAGCTGAAAAAATTCGTGAAAAAATACCCGGTTTGCAGAAGAAAAAAATCCTTTTTCATCAGGACAATGCACCGTGTCACAAGAGCATTTTGACAATGGCTAAAATCCATGAATTAAAGTTCGAATTGTTGGAGCATCCACCCTATTCACCAGATTTGGCCCCTAGCGACTCCCATCTGTTTCCAGACCTAAAAAAGTTCATGCGTGTTAAGCGTTTTTCATCAAATGATGAGGTCATAACAGATGTGGAAGCGTATTTTGCAGCCCTTCCAGATTCTCACTTTAGGGATGAAATTCATAAATTGGAATCTCGTTGGAACAAGTGTATTGATGTTTAGGGAGACTATACTGAATAATAAAGTGTATTTCAAACCATAAAATTGTGTTTTTCTTATCGAACCGCAAAACTTATTGAACAGCCTGGTACTCTGCAGCTAAATAGTTGTTTAAACTTATCATTTATTGCTTATTCCCAGACGAATGTACGTGTCAGAAAACGTATTTCACTATTCTCATAAATAAGTTATCCAAAATCTACATTTTTCGAGATCATATTATTTATTACCTTTTCCAATCATCCACTTTGTCTAATCATTTATGAAAGTTTGAATAAGACTTTTATTATCATGCATTATCAAAGTAATGCACCAATCAATGTTCAATCATTGCAAAAAAAAAAAAAATAAAAAAGAAAATACAAGAAAAAGTTAAAAGAAAAAATATAAGGTTTTACGTCATCTACGTTTAATTGTAAAAACCTTTATATTCATTATATAAATAATATCACCGTTTTGAATAGTAGTGTACTTGTACTTTTGGAAACAAATTTCGCCAGCGACAATTAGGTTTTATGGATGTGAAATTTCCATTCTAACAACTTTATTTTTTCATTGAAGTACTACTCAACTGATTGTTAGTTATAAGATTATGATTAAGGGGTTAGGGCACTCTAGAGGCCGAAAAAATAGGCTTTTTTAGGATTTTTTTTTCAGAAATACTACAAAATAAATCGAGATTCCAATAAAGAGTATTTATTATACATATCAGTGACTGTATACAAAAATTTATTTGAGGCGATTAATTTCAAAATGTCGGCTGAGCAGCGTTTTTCCGATGACGTCTCCGTTTTTTCAGGGTCCACGGCCGGACAAACAGCTCCTGTAATTTTTGAATTATAAGCCAATTTTTATTTTTTTTTATTTTATATAATAACTGCTATAGAAGTACGTAGGTTTTTTTCAATATATTAATTTTTAGCCAAATGGCGCACTTCCAAAGAGGAGAGTGAAAAATTTGCCTAAAAACTTATCAGATAATTGTTAATAACAAATGAACTATGCAATATGAAAAAAAATCCTACCTACTTCTATAGACAATGCATTTTTCAAGATATATTCAATATTTCAAGTAAATCGGTTGAAAATTGTCTGAGTTATGCTTCCTGCCAATTTAAAAAATGCAGTTTTGAGATACACGCTTTACAGCCGCCGTTTTGAAATTAATCGCTTCAAAAAATTTTTTGTATACAGTCACTGATATGTATAATAAATACTCTTTATTGGAATATCGATTTATTTTGTAGTATTTATGAAAAAATCCTGAAAAAGCCTATTATTCCGGCTTTTAGAGTGACCTAACCCCTTAAATTCGTACAGAATTTTTTTACATGACCAGCGTACGATACAATTTAGCACAGGAAAAATTGGCACTTCGTTTACGAGATATTGATAAATTGTTGTTAGCGAATAAAAATTTAATATAATTGTATCAGTTTAATATAATTTTACCGAATTTAAATTTTTACAAGTTATTACATAAATCCATAATAAAAACAAAAATAAAAATAAAATATTCTGTGTATTTTTAAAAACACTTTATTTTACACTAATTTAAACAAATAAAGTAAACACAATTAAATTTTCGATACTTTATACTATTTTTATGGATTAAGAATTATTATAAATTTACATTTACTAAAATAGAAAAAGATATTCTAATGCTTTTGTGTTAAATTAAAAGTATTAATAGTAAACAGTTTTATAAATTTTGAACATTAAAATTATATTACAGTAATGTACCATGTAATAAATATTAAATTTTAAATGCAACACAACAAATTATAGTTTTTTTTCAACTCTGCATGAAAAAAAAGTACTGTCTTCTTGCGGAAGACACAAATAAAAAAAAAAAAAACAAATGAATTTGAATACCAAATGGAATTGAATTTCAATTTCAATTAAATTTTATCGTACGAGTATTTACATTCATGTCACTACAAAATTCAATATCATTTTAAAGTGGAAAATTATTTTATTTTTTTAGTTTATTGTGGATTGATAATTTTACTTACAAGCCCATATGTTACCAAATTCTATTTTGTGTTGAAGATTGGAAGTTAGAAAAGTAGGCATAGCTTCAATGTATTGTTTTTACTCAGAATAATAAATTTTTTGTGATTTTAAAGAAAAGTTATGTACTGATTCAATTAAAACATTAAAGTAATTTTCATCAGTAATTTTGGTCGACGAATAATAAAACGAATTTTATCACTTTTTCATCTTTTACCATAATTATTAGCATAATTTTAATCGAAATTATCAGTTTAGATAGAAATCTATTGCACATTTGAACATCGATTATAACAATATATAAATAGCAGCGATTATTTTTACAATTTTTAAAAGTATTTTATAAACCATTCTTTTAAGGTTTTACATTAACATGTGAAAAGTATAAAACTTCAGTTTTCCACTACAAATCGCAAACAATAATCCTAATAATGAAAAGAGGTATTACTCACTGCTGTTAATTAAATATTAAATCGTAACATGAAAAAGATTTAATGACTTAATTACACTGATATAAAATTAATTTATGATGCAACCGCTAGTATTGATTGATCGTCGTGGTTGAGAAATCTTACTTACTTGATTTCTTGGATATTCACCGCTACGATTCACGAAAGCTCAAACTAGCTATTTCAATAAGCATTTTATTAAAGGAATATTTTTGTTCGAAGATGGAAATTTTCGACAGTTCATACTTTATAATCAATAAAACCTTATTAATAAAATTTGGTTTGTGGCCATATCTTAGCAAAACAAGAAAAAATGTATCTTTATTAATTTTTTTATTATTGTTTTTTTCATTGTTTATACCTATAGTAAGTGATATCAGTAAGCAAAAGATTAATATTCTGATTTTATTTTAAATTATTTGTTTAAAATTTTTAAAAATAATTTTAAAAACTAAAAACTTTGTCTTTTTTTATTTTATATTAATAAAAATATTTTTTTTATAATGGACAATTTTATTTCTTAACCATTAATAATTGATAAATATTTATATTTGTTAAATCTAAAGTACGATAGAAATAATTTTTAATATTTTAGAAAATTTTCTATTTAACTGGTACAAAATGTTACCATTAATTAAATATGTATAAAATTTACGAAAAAATTTAATTTATAGAAGAATTATATTTACAAAATTTTAATTTTATTTTTATTTGTAATGTGCAAATTTATTTACCAATGAATAATATAATTCATATTTAAATTATTATTCAGATGTTATTGATCAGAATTAATATTGTAGACTGCAGGTATAATACAATCTTGGAATACAAATTTAGTAGAAGTACTAGAAAACTTTATTGCTGCATTAGTTTTGTCTAATATCTATGGCAAATATTTCTCAGCTTATATATTTGAAAATAGAGTAAGCTTATGTACATAACAAAAAGTTTTATTGTACTTCCATTCTGTTAGATAAATGTTTCTATCAAAAAAACTGATGAAGAATTCTTACAAATAAGTTTGTCATAATCTCTTATACTAAATAAAAAAAAAATTATTATCTGTTTAGAAAGTTTAAAAAATTGTTAATAACTGAACTAATATAATTAATTATTTCATCATAGATAAAAGAAGTTTATGAACAATTAGTTCTTGATTGGAAATCTTTGACCGATGAGAAGGAATTGAAAATTTTACATAATCATGCGCAAGAAGGACGATTGATGACAATATTATACGTGAGTTGATTGAATTATCATTATGTTTAAGGCTTTTTTTTTTATTTTTTAACGGATAATTTATTTAATTTATTTTTTTTTTAATTGGAGGTCCGATTCTCCGTATAAAATTATTTTTATTCTTAACCACACACAGTTAAATTAATTATCGGACTCAATTTTTTAATTAAAAAACCGAGAGTATTTATTACATTGAATGAAACTACATATTGGCATTGATGTTCAAATGTATACACACAAATTTTTTTATAAGAAAAAAACAAAACAAAATGGCGCTACAGCTGCTCAAACTTGGCTCCATCAATTTGTGCTGTGGAATGCGCAGCTCCTTGTAGTCAACTAAAATCAATCGCCAACGCATCGTTTAAGCAAATCATCTCGTGACAAATCTTCATAAATTAACTGCATGCTTTTTTGTACGTCTTCGTGCAGTAGAGCTAGATGTTCATAAGGAATATTTTTGGCTTGTGCAGCGTTGTATTTACACCACGAGTCGAAAAAAAGGAAAATTGATTTGCTTGAAATTTTTTACGGCGAGGATAGTTTGGATGATAATTTGGATTATTTTTATCAACTTTATGACTCATTTTATCAAGTAATTATTCAAAACGCGATTCAAAATAACAACACGAGGTACTAAACTGTATACTAATAACAAACCGTTTTTGAACTGACTGTTTGTGTGCAAACAAAAACGAGAGTTACTCAATTCAAATAATCTTCTAAAGTGCCTCTTATTTTCCAAAAAGTAAAATACAAAACTTATTTGGGTAAGAAATTAAAAGGTATAGGCCGTAAAGAGCGTGCGCTCGCTTACCTGCTTTCGGTACTTTCGACGCTCATTACTTCACTGACTTTTTATGGACTTCTTAGACTTCCTATTGAGCTTAAAAAATTAAAAATATATTCTTTATATTGTGAATGAATTTTTAAAGCAAAAGAAAAATGTGTATAAATTGAAAGTTCTGGAGGGTCTTCCTCTTTTAAGATGATTTAAAAGTAACGATAACCGATATAAAACATATTGTTTATCGATATCAATTTTATTTATTTTCGAACATAATTTCCTCGTAAATCAACGCTTGTGGACTAAGTGCTTAATTCTTCATTTCTCTACTGCAACTACTATTATTTTTGACTTCTCTAATCCGACCATTTTTTTATTTTTTTTCAAATATCCAAATTCTAATTGACATAGCAAATTTTCTTCGGAACTTTGAACAAATAATTAATTTGTATTAATTACGGTCCAGTTAGTGTTGCTCTCGTCCTTTACTTAATTTCTAAAATTCGTATTATGTTATATTATAATAATCTATATCATTCGGTTATATTCTTATAACTTGCGTAATGTATATGAGCGAGCAATATATAAACGTTTATTTGTACAAAAAAAAACAGTAAATGAATTATAAAAATATTGCACAAGTGAGATCACAGTCAAGTCTTTATACTAATAAATAATAATATACAATACTTTAAGTCAGTCTTAATAAAGCCACATCACAGCCATGTTCAAATACGAATAAACGGAAATTTAATACTTTGTTCATCTATCAATCAATACACTAAAAAAAATAAAATTCAGTATATAAAATACAATAGTCAAACAAAAAAAAAACCTCATTCATCCCTTAAATACAATCATGATATTAAATCTGAGTACAAGGGGCAATACAAAATAAATTAATATATAATAAATAAATACATAAATAAACAATAGAAAAAATTACAAAAATGAATAATACATCAGTTGAGTTCGAGGAGGTGACTCTTAATTGCTTTCTTGAACCAGCTAAGGGATGAAAGATTTCGAAACTCAGCAGGGAGGGAGTTCCACAAATGCGTAACTTGAACTAGGAACGAATGTTTAGCAGTCTCAGTGCGCATCGAGGGAACGACGAGTTCCTTTGCCTCGCTCCTCAGTGCACTCCTGAGCACATACTTAGAGAAGACACTCTTTAAGTAGTCCGGTACATGCATGCGTACAATTTTGTACATTTGTACTGCCATAAAATACTGTTTCCTCATATCAGTACGCAGCTAACCTAGAGAAACATGGTCGTTCACCTTAAGACCCTTCACGTATCGTATACAGGAATTCTAAAGCGTTTGCACTCTATTCCGTTGTTCTTGAGAAGCATCCAGCATAACCACTGAACAATAGCCCAGATGAGGAAAGAGCAGCGCCTCAGCAAGCCTCTTACGGAGTACTTGAGATGTATATTTCCACAAAAATCGAAGGCTATATAATACTTTATTGAATTTCTTAGTTGTATAATCTATATGTGTGGTTTCCACGACAGCTTAGAATTTAAAATCATCCCCAGACTGGTAACAGTGTCTAAGAAGGGAATACGAACACCCTCTTCAAGATCAATGTAGGCTTGCTCTCGATAAAAATCATTAACAAATTTTTGATAGCCAAAGTAAATAGCCAGAAAGAGAGAGAGAGAGAGAGAGAGAGAGAGAGGGAGAGACAAAGAGAGTCATTTACCCGACTTTACGCGTGAGAGTTTCTCACGCCCGGAGCTTATAGTCTAAGTTCGTTTGTGCCAGACCAGCAACACTGCAAGCGATCTGGCAACACTGCGCTGTTGCCAGATCAGTTGCACGTGTGTCAATACCTTACCATGGCTCAGTCGGAGTGTAAACACCTTCCGTTAACTACGTTATTTTTGGGACTGCTATTAGTGTAATTGTGTTTTGGTTGCGCGTCACGCAAAATGGAACAGCGATGGCAACGCCCCATGTCACACTACCCTCTCCGTCACAGAACTTTTGACCTGAAAAGGCATTCCTGTGGTTCCTCCTCCCAGCCCCCCTATTTATCTGACCTCAGTCTCTGTGACTTTTTCCTTTTTCTTAAACTGTAAAATGTCCTCAAAGGACGTCATTCCGGGACTTCAGAAAACATCCAAAAGAGTATAACGGACATGCTGAAGACCATACCGGTTGAAGACTTCCAGCGCTGCTACCAAAAGTGGGAACAACGTCTCCATTGGTTAGCAGCTGCCTAAAGAAACTACTTTGAAGGGGATAACATTGATGTTTGAAAAAAATATAAACTTTGGTAAATTCAAAATCAGTCTCATTACTTTTCTGCCACACCTCGTAAGTGACTCAATAAATAAATCGTATTTTTTTGAGATTAACATGAGAACAAAACCATTTAAAAAACATAATTTTAATTTACATTGGTTTTTCGCAAATTAGCATTATATAATACGCTTTTTTTCAATGCTTATTTTTCTTAAATCAATGCAAATTGATATTTTTAAGTTTTAAATGTGCGGATCGTGGCGAAGACATCCGAAAACATCTAGAAAAATGGGTTTTGTTTAGTAAGTCATAGTAAAAATCGTTATTTGATTTAATAGCTTAAGTCGAGAAAATAGTAATTTTTTTAAGTTTTATCTGTTCTATTAACCGTACTGGCGAGAAATGGCGACATTTATTACAATTATTTTGAAATATCTGAACCGGCTATATTAAATGATTGGCCATCTTATCTTGAATTACCTTATAATATTAATTTTTTAGGTCGCTTATGTTTGCTTTGCCGTCATTGTCATTCTCGGCACGTTTTTATTTATTTCTTTGGCAATGATGTTTTATTTGTTGATTAAAAATAAATTTTTCTTGAAAATTTCAAAAAATTTAAGATTATTCAAAATATAATATTAATTTTTTAGGTTGGTTATATGCTCATCGTAAATATTGTATTTACCTCTTTTCCATTCATCCCTATAATAATGGATGCATTGATACCACTTGAAAATGCAACTCGTCTCCGAATTTATACTTATCATCCGAATTATTTTATCATCGATGCGCAGAAGTATTATTTCGAGCTAATTATTTTTCATGGAGCTATAGTACATACAATACTTGTACTCATTACAGCTGCATTAGATAGTATGGTCATGGCTAATATTAAACATGCTTGTGGATTATTTGCTATCGCATGGTTACTGACTTATTATTATATATTTTCTAAAAATACACAAAACACAAAATTCTAAAAAAAGCGTTCTTGAATTATTGTGAAATTATGACTTTTTTACATTTTAAAGCATTTTTAATCTTTGAGAAATTAAAAAAAATTAATAGCAAATTAAAATTGTTACTTGCTATTAACCCTTTGGGTACCGATTTATTTTAAAATTTTTTTGGATGTGTAACAGGTTTAATTTTTTTGTGCATGTGGAATTTTATGTAAGATGATTAGATTTTTATAAGAATTTATTTATTGAAATGATATTTCGACTATTAAGTGAACATCAGAATTATAAAAGAATTATGAATTTGACGACTGTAACTCATTATATATATATATGTGATAAGTTTCAGTCGTCAAATTTACCCAAAGCTTAATTTAATCTCCAGAAGTGGATATTGTCGAGTGTTAAAGTGTTTCTTCCATATATTTACAAAATTACTTATTTGCATTTTATTATTATTATTTTTTTTCAATGTTTATTTATATCAGCACTTTAAATAATAAAAAAAAATATTAAATAAATGATTAATTTCAGATTTAATATTTTACATAGTTACAGATTAGAAAACATCGGAAGATTAGAAAAAGATGAACAATTTGGAATAAAACTTTATGATACGTATCAGATGGAAAACGATATAAGAGAAATTTGTCATATGCACCGAAATTCTATAGGGTTACTATTTCTTAAAATCTACTAATGGATCAAATATTATTATATTTAGTAACTTAAACGTTTGCAGAGTTTTAATATATAATCAATGAATTAATGATTAAAAAATTATTCTAAAATAAAAATATACATCACATAAGTTAAGTGCTTGAATAAAGTAGCATGTTAAATCTTAATATACAGGGTCTGATAAGTTCTGGGATGGCACGATAATTTGTAAACTAACAATTGTAGAAAAAAAATGAGATACATGATAGTTACGATTTTTCCTGGCTATTCGATGATGACCTCAGATTTGACCTTGACCATGACCTTCAAGGTCATTTGAAAGTCAAGTCGATTTCTTTTAATAGGACGTTATATTTTTCTCACGGAGAATAGATAGAGCGAAAAATTTTACGCCCATATATGTCCTTCACTATCTTAAAATTTGACTTTAAAAGATCATGTCATGGTTATTATGCTACAGCTGCAAATTGATTCGAACAACGATAAGAGACGGTCAAAGAAAAAAAATTGGATTGTATGACTCTTTTCTGGCTATCCAATGGTAACCAGTAGATAGCTGGGAAAAAAACCTAAATCTATGGTTTGAAAGTTTTTCTCCTAGTTAACTATTCAAGCTTCAATTCAGTTCCGCTGCGATGTCCTTGACTACGACTTTTCAAGGTTAAAAATGTGGAATGGGCAAGGACATATTTGGACGCAAAATTTTTCGCTCTTCTCATTTCTAGGGTTGAAATTAGGATGTTCTTTTTAAAAAAATCGGTTTGGCCTTCGAATTACCTTAAACGTCGTTAAGTTAAGGTACGATAAGTTCTTGGTAATGTCGTTATGTTATTTAAATTGTTTCGAGAAAATTCATCTTGATTTACATTTGAATATAAATTATCGTTATTACGATTCGACTGCGCAATATCTACGCATTAGTCACTGAAATTGATTATCTCCTGAATACCGACCAAAATTTTGCCAAGAGATTTAGTACAATTTTTATAATTTAAAGAATACTTAAATAATTGATAATAATTAAAAGATCCATAGGAGTGTATTATGCTCCTTTCGTAGTAAAAGAATTAAATTTATTTTAAATTTTATGTCCATGTAATACAAAAATAGTTTTATAAATTTTTTAGAAGCGTAAAAAGAATTGAAAATTCATTCAGCATTAGTTTTCTTCTTATGGTTGTATCAGCTATGATCGTTCTTGCTGTGCTAATATTTGAAGTAAGATATAATTTTTATAATTTTACTAGTTGTTAAAAATTCATCAAAAAATAAAAATCTAGTGATTCAAAATCTTTTTTCAGTTACGTTATAGCTTGGATGAACCTTTACGAATTATAATTATTATCACAGTGATGGTGGGAATTAATATTTCTATATTTATTATTAATTATTGTTCTCAAATAGTAATAAACAGCAGCGAAGAAGTTTTTAAATCTGCGTAAGCTTTTTACTTTATAATATAAATTGTTGGCAATTTTTATTTTTGTAATGACATATTATAAATCTACTCCACGTTTAAATTCAAACGATGAATTTATTTAATAATTATGTAGAAAAACTAACTATATGTAAGTGTTGTCAGCATATTGAAATAAGTAAACTAATTAAAATTGTTAAATGAATTTGAAAATTATGAAAACGGCGACATTATCTAACTGAAATATTTACATTAAAACATTTTAAAAAATAAGACTGCCGCATATCGGAGTTATTTTTTTTATAACGGTAATGCCGCTAACTTTCAGATATATTTCCATGTATTATAAAAGTATTGTATATTTTAAAAAAGGTTTTTAGATTATACCTTTTTTATAATAGGTCTGATGTACTTTTGGAAAGGTTAAAAGAAGGTTCCAAAAGATCTTTTATTTGATAGAATTTACTAATATTTTTTCTACCAAAAATCCAATAAGTTTCCATATTGGATTTGTTAATATTTAACGAATCCTGTATCTTTCGAGATAAAGATTTCAACAATGCCACAAACTTAAAAATCAAGTCTGATGTTTAAAAAATTATAGTGGAATAAAAAAAACGTTAAAAAATACATACAATAAACATTAAAAACTGGGGCAGTCGTGTAAACGGTTTGAAGGGTCGGTTGCAGTAAAGAAATTAATACTCGAAAGTATATAAAAGTAACCAAACTGTCCAAATAATCAAATTTTTACGAGTAAAATGGGCAAAATAATTTTTAAAACATATTACTTTTCAAATAGGGAATAAAAAGTAAATTTTTCTCTAGAAGAAATTTTTTTTTGAATATATATATAAAACCAAAAATTATGTACATTTATTTTTAAAAGATTTTAAAAACACATTATTCAAACTTGAAACTAAAATATAATTTTTATGAAATGGTCACGTGTCTTATGAGGTTTAACATTTTTTTATAAATAATTATCGTTTATTTCATAACATTTAGTGTGAATTATTTTTATTGTATCTATTACAGATATTTTAGTAATTGGTATAATTTATCAGCAAATGCTAGAAAACTGATATTTATAATACTTCAAAGAAGTAGAAATGGTTGTACAATCAGCGCTGGATCGATCTGCGAATTAAATCTACAAAATTTTGCAGCGGTATGTAACAATTGTTAGAAATTCTATAATTATTATACTTTACTAAAAATACACATATTTATAAATACATACATATGTATGTATATATATATATATACTATGATCAAAAAATAAAACCAATTTCTTTTTTTTTAATTTCTTCATTTATTCTTTTAAATCTATTTTGTTGCCTTCAAACTAGTCTCCGCCCGACACAATACACTTATGCCAACGTTTTTTCCAATCCTTGAAACAGTCAGAAAAGTCCTTTTCTGGAATTGCCTTCAATTGACGCAGCGATTCACGTTTAATCTCCTCAATCGAGTCAAAACGATGTCAACGAAGTGGTCTTTTGAGTTTACTGAACAGCCAGAAGTCACACGGCGCTAAATCAGGCGAATACGGTGGTTGTGGAACGATATGAGTTGAATTTTTGGCCAAAAAGTCGCGAATTATCAATGCGGTGTGAGACGGTGTATTATCGTGATGCAAAAACCATGAGTTGTCTTGCCACAATTCCGGCCTCTTATTGCGAATAGCTTCACGCAAACGACGCATAACACTCAAATAATATTCCTTGTTAACAGTTAGGCCCGGCGGAAGAAATTCTGAAAGCGCGATACTACGATAATCGAAGAAAACTGTCAACATGACCTTGATTTTTGAACGGCTTAGTCGTGATCTTTTTGGTCTTGTTTCACCTTTGGCACGATATTTGCTCGATTGATCGGTTGTTTCTGGATCATAGGCATGAACCCATATCTCATCTCCCGTAATAATGCGTTCCATGACGTTCTGGTAGTCAGAATCAGCATTTCTTCTCACACATTAACACGACTCTCTTTTTAAAAAAAATTGAGTGTTTTTGGAACCAATCGAGATTTGACGCGTTTGAGACCCAAATGATCTTTCAAAATTGCTTGAATCGATCCAAATGAAATGCCAACAGTAAAAACAAGGTCTCTAATTGTTAACCGATGATCTTTGAGCGAAGGTTTTTGATTTCTTTGATGTGTTTCTCGTCAGTTGATGTCGATGGTCGTCCTGGACGCTCTTTGTCTTCGACGCTGTCTCTGCCTTCTTTGAACTGTTTGTACCACTGATAAACATTTCTTTCCGACAAAGTCTGTTCACCGAAGGCCTTCTGCAATATTCTGTACAAGAAATTTCATTCCAAAGACAAAATTTAATGCAATTTCCTTACTCACTAAAATCTGATATTATAAAAATCACTGATATCACTTTTTAATGTTCACAGAAACGAGCGTCATTTGCAAACTAATGAATATATTGACATGAAATTTGACACAGATGTCTCTTACAGTGCTACCAATTTAAAAAAAAAAAAAGTTTCGTCAAATTGATAAACCCGCGAAATTTAAATTGAAAATTGGACTTACTTTTTAATCATAGTAGTATATATATATATATACTACTGTGATCAAAAAGTAAGGTAAAATTGTCATTTAAAACTCCTGGGCATTAGGAAGGCAGGTACATTTTTTTCCTAGGTTGGTAGGACTGTCTATAACATTTTCCAAGCGTCTGTTTGTCAAAAGGTTTAATTATCTCCGAGTTACACGTGTTTTTGTAAACAACCAAAAGTGAACTTTTCGATTTTTACAATGGGTGATTTTGTTGAGCAAAGAACTTGCATCAAATTTTGTTTGCGGAACAAATATTCTTATGTGGACACGTTGAAAATGTTGCGGAAAGCTTTTGGTGATCAAACTATGGCACAAAAAAACGTTTGAACACTACAACGAGTTGAAAGCGGACCGAGAACGCGCTGAAGACGAACCGCGCTCTGGACGACCATCAACGTCTACCGACGAGGGCCACGACCAAAAAATTAAAGATTTGGTGCTTGAAAATCGTCGATTGACAATTAAAGACCTCGCTGATAGTGTTGGAATATCATTTGGCTCAGCCCGAACCATTTTGAAGGATGTTTTGTGTCTCAAACGCGTCAAGTCTCGATTGGAGCCAAAATCGCTCAATTTTTTGGAAAAAAAGCGTCGCGTTGATGTGTGTGGAACTTTGCTGTCTGACTATCAGGACCACTTGAAATGCATCATTACTGGAGACGAGACTTGGATTTACGCATACGACCCTGAAACCACCGACCAATCCAGCGATTATCGTGCAAAAAGTGAAGCAAGACCAAAAAGACCACGGCAAAGTCGATCGAAAATCAAGGTCATGTTGACAGTTTTCTTTGATTATCGTGGTGTGTGTGTGTGTGGTGCACTATGAATTCCTTCCGCCGGGCCAAACTGTCAACAAAAAATATTATTTGAGCGTTATGCGTCGTTTGCGTGAAGCTATTCGTCTGAAACGGCCGGAATTATGGGCGAACAACTCTTGATTCCTTCATCACGATAATGCACCATATCATACTGCATTGGTTCTTCGCGACTTTTTTGCCAAAAACTCGACTCAAATCGTTCCGCAACCACCGTATTCGCCTGATTTGGCTCCGTGCGACTTCTGGCTATTCAGCAAACTCAAAAGGCCAATGCGGGGATGCCGTTTTGACACGATTGGGGAGATAAAAACCGAATCGAAGAAGGTCTTGAAGGCTATACCGGAAAAAGACTATTCCGGCTGTTTCGAGGACTGGAAAAAGCGTTGGCAAAAGTGCGTTTTATCGGACGGGGATTACTTTGAAGGGGATGAAATCGATTTGGAAGAATAAATAAAAAATTTACATTTTATAAACAAATTCACCTTACTTTTTGATCACAGTAGTGTATATATATATATATATATATATATATATATATATATATATATATATATATATATATTGAATTTATATTTAGATGAAACTATTAAAATGAAATTAAAATTATTAAAAATCGAAAAAAATAACTAATTTGATTTATCGATTCTCTCGAACGAAAATTGCCAAAATTTAAACCAAGTGTAGATATACTTAAAAAATAATATGTTTATTTATCTCGATTAAAAGGTACGAACTATTCAATTCAAGAAAAAAATTCTTTGTTGATTCAAGTTCTAGAATGAAGAATTTTTATCTTCGTCAAGCTAAAGTAAATTTTTGAATCGAAAATCAATAATTTGAAACAAAAATGTCCTTTTAAAGAGAATATTTTTTGTATTTTAGTAATTTCATCTATCGCTGTATTAATTTACTTAGTTCTAAATAAACTAAATTTAGTTTAAATTAAATGTAACGCCTAGTAAAAAAAATTCTTTACTGTAACAAGTGTTATCTTTTGTCTGCGCGAAATTGGAACTTTATTTACGAGGTGTTAAAGAATTATTAATCAGCGATAAAAAGATTCGGTGAACTGAATTTAAAGTCATAATTTAAAATTTATTATTGAACGTACTCGTATGTACGTACATACAAGATACATTTTTATAAGGAATTACGTAAACGTATAGTATAAAGAAAATTAAAAATAAAACATGCACATTTGTGCAAGCATGTAATCGTGGGAACATTAATGTTTTAAATAATTAAATAATAAATAATTAATTAACAAAATCTAAAAAATTAAGAAAAAAAGTAATAAAATTAAAATATATTTTTACAGATTGTCAAAACTTCGATGTCTTACGCTGCAGTTATATTTTCAGTGAATCAAGCAGCGAATGAAGTATTAATTAGTTAAATAAGTTATCTCATGTACAATTTAAATTCTCGATCACTGATAATGGCTTAATAAATAGAAAAAAATATATAAATGACAGCAAGCGATATGCTTATAAAACAAAAGTCACGATACTGACCTGAGAAAATTTTATTTATATTCCCGTCAAAAATGTCAATGTCTAGTAAATGCTTTCAAATATTGATTTCAGTATAAAATCTGCGTTGATTCCGTATTCATTTAATGCCGAATCTATATTGAATCAACATTGATTTTGTCCTAAAACGTAACCCGATTTAAATTTGAATCTAAACCGAACTGAATTTAGAATGATACATATCAGCACAAACTTACTCTGATTCAGTAGCACAGAATATGAATTTTAACTAATTTTTTTTTACTGATTTTATTCTGAAATCGGTGCAACTACAGTTTCATTTTTATTGAAACGTTAATTCTGAATTCATACTGATTTTATGATGAAATAAGTATTTTTTCTGTATTAATTTCAAAGTGAAATTAGTATCAATGTGATTTTAAGTTAAAATCAGTCTAATTTTATAAATTAAAAAAGATTATTATTTATATTTTTATTTATATCTTTACTATAACATTATATATAAAAAAAAACATTTTATTTCTACATTGTAATATTTAAATTAAACTGAAAAGTAAAAAAAGTCTTTTTTTGACATACTTATTTTGACAAAGTAAAAAGAAAAATGACAATTTTTAAATTGCAGTTCTAATATTTTGTTAGATCTTTATTCATAATTTATTATTAATACATTCGTTAATTTAAATAATTGAATTTAAATATTTTCTTTGGTAAATTAATTTTCTAATAGTTTAAAATCTTGGAATTTTAAAGCTGCTTAAAAAAAAGTATTAAAATTTTTACTGATATGTTTATTTATTTAAAAAATTAAAAAATAGTTTTCGATTTTTTACACTCCTTCAATTTAAGCAATTGAATAGATATCCCATTTCTTACATAAACCTTTTCTATTTCCTAAAAATATTAATAATTATACACTTTTGTAATTATGTATAAAGATATGAATGTCTATATGTACATGTGTATATATATATATGTATATCTATATATATGTATATGAAATATTTTGAAATTAGTTTTAAAATAGTTTACAGTACTTGATCATTGATAATGTCTATTCACGTTTCAAATTTTTCCAATTTCTTCTAGAACTTTGTATGTTTTTTTTATGGTGAAAAATCATTCGTCACTGAATTGTGTGAAATATTTTCTTTTTCATCATGGTCCATAAGATTTTTGTATTTATTATTTTTATGTTTGTTATCTATTAAAATAAATTTATGTCAATGATATACAATAAGTAGAAACTATTTAAATCTGCTATTATAAAATGTTTGTCGAATGGTAAAATTCATTTAAACTTGCTACAAATTAATTAATTTATTAGTTTATTTGCACTTTTTAGACTTTTTCAAATGAAAATTTTCTTTTTGTAATTCCTTAATTATTTGATCTAAATGTTTATTTTTTTCAATATTCCCATCATTCTTTATAGATAATTTTTTAATTTTTTATTTCAGCGCATTTTATTGTTGAAATCTATCCATAGTTTGAATAATTTTTCGTGTATTCTACAGATAATTATATTTAATATATATATACACCAGGCTGTTCAATAAGTTTTGCGGTTCGATAAGAGTGGGTGCTGCTACTAGCCTAATTTTTTTTTTTTTTTTTTATCTTGGTACACTCTTTATATGAACGTATGTGAAGTTTCATTTCAATCTGTCAATTCATTCTTTGTTTACAAGCCATTTAGTATCGAGGTGTCAGAGTATTTTTTTACAATGGAAAAAATCAAGTATCGTGCAGTGATTGAATTTTTATTTTTGGAAGGTTTAAAAGCAAAGGAAATTTATGAACGAATATTGAAAGTGTATAAGGACTCTTCGCCTTCAATTAGTACAGTAGAAAGATGGGTTGCTGAATTTAAACGTGGTTGTACAAGCCTTGAAGACGATCCACGTCAAGGACATCCAAAAACAGCAACAACACCAGAAATCGTAGAAAAAATACAGGATATCATATTGGAAAATCGTCGAGTGACTAAAAGAGATTTAGAAGAAGCCCTAGGCATTTCATTAGGCAGTGTAAGCAATATTTTGACTGAAGTATTGGGTTTCAGAAAGCTGTCTGCACAATGGGTGCCGCATTCGCTAACAATGGAACAAAAACACATTCGAAAGCGACTTTCTCAGCAATATTTAGAGCGTTTTCGAAAGGATAAAGTGGATTTTGTGCGTCGATTTATCACTATGAATGAGACTTGGGTCTATCACCATGATTCTGAATCAAAAAAAGAGACTAAAGAGTGGTGTGAATCTGGTTCTTCGGCTCCGAAACGAGTTCGTGTCCAGAAATCGGCCAAGAAGGTGTTAGCATCAGTTTTTGGGATGCGAAAGGAATTTTGTTTGTGAATTACTTGCAAACTGGTAAAACAATAAATTCTGAATATTATTGTAACCTTTTAGACCAGCTGAAGCTGAAAAAATTCGTGAAAAAAGACCCGGTTTGCAAAAGAAAAAAATCCTCTTTCATCAGGACAATGCACCGTGTCACAAGAGCATTTTGACAATGGCTAAAATCCATGAATTAAAGTTCGAATTGTTGGAGCATCCACCGTATTCACCAGATTTGGCCCCTAACGACTCCCATCTGTTTCCAGACCTAAAAAAATTCATGCGTGTTAAGCGTTTTTCATCAAATGATGAGGTCATAACAGATGTAGAAGCGTATTTTGCAGCCCTTCCAGATTCTCACTTTAGGGGTGGAATTCATAAATTGGAATCTCGTTGGAACAAGTGTATTGATGTTCAGGGAGACTATATTGAATAATAAAGTGTATTTCAAACCATAAAATTTTGTTTTTCTTATCGAAATGCAAAACTTATTGAACAGCTTGGTACATGCATCGAAGAAGAGGATAGGGTTTTCATTAACCCTTTGAGTACATTTGACGAGTGAGACTCGTCATGTGTTTACTTGGGCGAAGTTACGGTGGACGAGTCTGACTCGTCATCTGAGTTAATCTTAAGTTAGTTCTTGTTATTTATAAATATTTCTATTTTGTTACATTTATATATTTATTTATATTTTGTAATTAATATGTACTTTCAAAAATATATTTATATCACCAATATAAGCATATTCCAAATAAAATGCATTACTCTTACATATTAATCCATATAGCAAAAAATTAAATCCGTTCCATATGCATAAAAGTCTCCAAATAATTCCGTACTCAAAGGGTTAAGAGTCATTATGGATGAGTTTGTCATGCTTGAAGATTTGAACACTATAAAAGATTTTGAACAAAGATTTAAAAAGCATTATAAGCGACTAAATATAAAATTTAAGTATTTTAGTCAAAACTGATTTATAAAATTTATTTAACTTATGCTTGGGATAATTTGTTTTATCCATTAAAAACAAAAAATAAAAACGGACAAAAATCGTGAATTCGCTGATTGACTAAATTGAAGTAGTAAATACGAATTAAGCATATATTTAAAGTCTTTGGATTATTTTTAAAATAATAGCATATCATGTGCTATTTATTCACAACTTATAAAAGTAAATAAACATTCGATTACTTATGAGGTAAGAATAAATTTATTTATTTATTATATATAAAATTTTAGTTGAATAACATGGAAAATTAATGGTTTTTTTAATATTATTTCAGGTGAATTTTCTTGAATTCATATAATAAAAAAAGTTTATTAGAGAAAAACTAAAGAAAAATGTATTAAAACATTGAACAATAATCATTTTAATAGCAAAATTCAAAAGTTAAATTATATTGATATAATTAAAACAATCAAATTCTTACGTCCAAATGATTATTCGTGACAGACATAATCCTCGTAAAATTCGTAGAATCCTTACGACGAATTTATTTCGCACGTAACCCCTTTTTAAGCCAAAATATTAGTCTTATAGCTTGGGATAGGTTACCGTGCTTGTTTTAAATAACACCATTCGACCGATAATTTCCTGTCAGTCTTAAGGAAAGGGGTACATTTGTTTGGCGCTTAATTTTATAATTAACTGATTAAATATTATAGTATATATATATATAGTAAAATAAATTAGCAGTATAAATTTGTAAATACTAATAATATATTCGGCCTATGTTATAGGCCGACTGCGCTTTATTTTTTTTGTTAATAACTTAGATTTCGTGAACAACTAGAAAGGAAATAGTATACATATATTTAAATAAATTATTGTTATAGAATTGTAAAATGAAATAAAGTGTCCGGCCTATATTACAGTCCTAGCTGCACTTTATTTTGTTAATAATGAAATAGGAAGGAAATTGCTTGTAAGAAAAATAATTAACAAGTTTTATAAATTAACTCACTTTTATTGATGGTTTTTCTTTTAGCTGGTGTTATACAAGGATATGCCGGGCTTGATACGAAACTCGCTGGTTACAATAGTGGTGGCGGATTTCGGTGCACGGATTTACAGAAAAGAAATTGAACAAAGAAAAAATTTAAAAAATCAAGTGACGTGAATTTAGACTGGAGATTTGATCTGATCTGAGCTGGTCTATTGAATAGTGCGGCGGTTTTATATGTTCGACGAGCTTTTTTTTGGCGGCGCGGTCCAGTGACAGTGGTGGGGGGGGGGGGGGCTTGCTGCATGGTGATGCATCTTATTACGCCGCATATCGCAGAAATTTTAATTATACCAGTAATGTTTTTATTATTTATTAAAGTTTTTATAATTTATAAGCATTAGTGAACGTATTTCAATGATAACACTGTTATATAAAGAATATATATTTTTAATAAATTATGTCTAAGATCGCTTATGTGATTAACGTATTTATTTATCCAATATGAATATATTTATATTTATTTATATATTTGTTTGTCGATACTAAGCCCTATAATTATTTTCATAAGTTTCCAATGATAGATAAATTGTACTTGAATATGAAAAACGTAAATCATATTGATAAAAAAAAGAACTTAAAATAAAACTACATAATTATCGCGCTTAAATTGACAAATCTATTCTAAAAAATCCTGATGTATTCTTCTGAAAGATTCTGACTATTAATAATCTTTATAATTTTTAAAATAATTACAAAATTGTCAAAAGAGAATTACGTTTATATTGAATTGTGTCATAAAAAAAAATATTTAATCGACTATCCTAGAATAATTAAAGTCTATATGATTCTTTAGTCGAAATTTTACATATTATAATATTGATGATAATAATTAATAATATAATAATAATAGTAATAATAATAATTATAAATAATAAGGATAAATCGAATGTTAGCTATTGCATAAAGAAAAGTTTCTAAGTAATATATCGTTTAATATTGAACATAAAGGTGCTTCATAGATATACTAATTCCGTTATAAAAATTGTTCATATGTTTGTAACACGAATGAAAATCCTCTAGTTGACTATTGGAAACGACTAATTACAAAATACATATCCTAGATATATAGTAAATGGAGGTTTTCCTTAGAATCGATAAGAAGAAATTAAAAATAATTAAATTAAATAAAAGGAAAGGAACATCGACAACCTCGCTATTTTTGTGATCGGTAAGGTACAAAGAGAAAATTGTATATAACAGACACGTTGTTTACATCTGGATTAGTTATTTATGTACCTTGTGCGAGCCTCGCGTCATTACAGCTTGAGGCAAAATATGTTGTGGATGGATAGTAGGGCCGCAGTCGCGAGCGCAGCGAGCGACTAAGGCGCCTCTATCCATCCACAAAATATGAGCCGAAAGCTTTAATGACGCGAGGTTCACTCATGGTGCTTAAAAAATTTTTCAGCCTTGTAACCCGTACGAAGACTCTTACTTAGTTAACAGAATAATTAATTTTATTTTGTTGCATATCAATTAAATGCAATTTCGAACCCATACTGACAGTTCGTAAACTACAGATATCGTCTGCTAACGCATGCGCATTTTGTACACACACGCGTACATGCACATGTGTGTCAAAAAGTGACAGACAACATAATGTAAATATAAATATAAATTATGAAATTAAAAAAAATAGTAAATGGATTAATATTTAAAAATAAAATTAATTCTTGAACAATTATTATTTATTAAAAAATATAAATTTCTTGAGTATATTTATTAAATATTTATACAGAATAATATTTTTAACAAAAGTTTTTTTTATAAGATTTGAAGGCTTATTAATAATATTAATACTATTATAATTAATATAAATACTTTCTTATGTTATTTTTATCATAACAATACTATATTTGTTTAACACATTTTTTGTATAATCAATGAATTTTAGTCTCTTATTTAACATGAAAAAACAGTAACTTTTTTAAATATTTTAAATTTAATTTCTTCACACAAAAAACTTTTAAATCATTTATCTAAATCACAAACAAAATTATAAACTAAAAAATTATCACTTTAAAATCACTTATTATTAAATTTTTTAATTTTGCGGGATTATATTAGATTTTGCTTTTTCTATTAGTTTATTTAATTCACGTTTGCATTCTTCATCACTGTCACTATCACTCGTCTTATTTTCATTATTTAATAAATTGTCCATTTTTATTCTTCTTCTCACATATTAAGAACGAATATTACCGACACACGATACACTATACTGAAAGAAAACCAAAGAAAAGCAGAGCCCCGTGGTCGCTTGAATGTACATACTGAGCGAAGGAGAGAGCGAGACAGAGATAGGGTGGTCACGTGGGAGCAATGGTGCGCGCGCTCTTATCGCTATCTCGTTCTCTCTCCTTCGCTCAACATACATAAGTCTTATTACGCGTTTCAAAAATATAAGTTTCGATGAAGACTCACATGCTAGGCTATATGAAGCGACAAATACATAGCAGTGGCGCTGTTAACTTTTTTTTCTCCTGGCACGTATACAGCCTAGAAGGACGTATAGAATGACATACAGCCTAGGAGGACGTATAGAAAAATGTTAATACGATCGAGAAGGCGCTTGCGCGTATGGAAACCATTTACACGCTGACGATGCTCCGTAGGTAAGAGTCGCCGTACGGGTTAGTAGGCTGAAAAATATCTTATGTCATCGGTCGCCTGATTGTATCGCTTTTCCTTCAAGTATGCGATTTGTTTGTTTCTAGCGCGAAGAAAGAAGAGAGTAAACGAAAGCTTAAAACGGTCTTTGGAGCTAGTTATATATTTACCCTGATAACATTGTGTTGGCACGCTGCTAGCAGCGTACGCCACGGCCTGGAGTATGCGCAATGGCACAGGGATGTCCGCCTGCCATGCCATCTGGACGGCAGACTGCCAGCACAGCCTGCTAAGCAGGCTCTGCTGGCAGTCTGCGATTGCAATTGCTAGCATTCTGCTGGCAGGATGCCATCGTTAATAAATGTTTTGTGCCATCCTACATAACCTCAAAAATATTCATTTTTTTATATTTTAAATTAATAAAACTAATTTATAAATTAAAATATTTTATTTTATTTATTAAATAAATAATACATAATATTTATACATATTTTAAATAAATAATACATAATATTTAATATTTATACATAATCAGCTACACAGCTCCTTGTCCTGTTGACCATATTGATCTGAAAAATAATAATCAATTGTTATATTAATGTGAATTTACAAATTAATAATTATATAATTTTAATATTGTCTTCCATAAAAAAAATTTCACTTATTTCTTACATTAAATATCAAAATGCTAAAATTTTAATTTACAAAATTGAATTTTACATTTCTAATAAATAATAAAATATTAGCTTACATCTAAAAATGATAGTTTTCGTACTTGATCAATAATTAAACTTTTCAAAGGTGAGACTACAATTGTTTTTCCAGAAGTCAATAGAGCAGGAAGTTGATAGCATAAAGATTTACCACCGCCAATTGGCATCAAAATAAAAAAATAAATTCCAAAATAGCAGCATTAATAGCTTATAACTGATTTGGTCTAAATTCATATAAACCAAATTTTTGTCGAAAAACCTATAATAAAAAGTGCTTACTCATTATCAAGAATATTTTATACTAATAAATATTTGAAAAGCTAACAAACATTCATCATTTCTCTGGAATGAGAATAATTAAGACTGCCAAAATCTCAAGATGTACCGTCATTTTGAAAATTTCCAATAAACTGAGTATTTTCTTCACTTTTATTAAAATTGCATTTATTATTTATTATTTATATATATTTTGAGAATTTTCGAAGGATTTATTTTTATTTATTAACTCAGATAACTTATGAACTGTAGATGTAATTATATTAACTTCATTTTTATCTAAATTTGAAAGTTCATTCAACTGTTGAGTTAATGATTTCTCCAATTAATAGGAATTAGAATCAAATTTAAACTCATCATCTATAATATAAAATTTTATAAATTAAAAACATATTTTAATCATATACTATATAATTTTTAAATTAAATTACCGAAATTATTCCATGACATTTGAGGTACTGCCTCAAAGTTATTCGAACTGAGTTTTTCTTCAATTAAATTTTGTTCAATACATTTTTTATCAGAACTATTATTATCTTTATTATCTCTATTTTTTCATTTTGAATTATTTGCAAGTTCAAACTCATAAGCTTGTAAAGATGAATTTTTCACTTGAAAATTATACTTCAGATTACTTTTTATTCTATTTGAGTATTTTATTTCATTAGTTAGTAAAATTGATCTATTCGATTCATCTGGGGTACAATTGCTATTCCTACCTTGTCATTTGTTTCCATCGTTTCTTCTATTTGTTTGGAAATTTTCAGATCTATAGTTGCCTTTATAGGCATTTTCAATTGAAAGCAACTTTTTTTCTGATGTGGAGTCGTAAATACTTTAGAGCTTTGAGATATTTTATCATTTTGATTTATTTTTTGATTAAGTGAAAAATCTTGAGACTTTAATAAATTACTAGACTTTAAATTTTGACAAGGACTATTATTTAGCAAATGTTGATTTATAGTTTCGTTGCTCATATTATTATCAAAATCACTTAGTTTTTGTTTAGTAAAATTTTTTTCATTATAACTAAATGGAGGCGTAAGTTTTTCTGAAATATAATTAAAATCTTCATAATTATTCGATGATGTGTTGTGAGAATCTTGAAATTCATTTTTGGTTTCTATTATTTGAGTATCACATTGTTTTTCTTAAGAATTAATTTTCAATATAATATAAACTTATATAAATATAAACTTTGCAATCGTTGACATATTTCAGCATCAAATTTGAGAAACTTTTTTAATACTGTGATAGGAATTTTGTCAAAAGCTGTAAACAATTTTTTTTAATATTTCTACTTGAATATCTTTGAGATCATCCCTTCCTGCCTCTAATTTTTCTTTTGATATCTGAAATATAAATGATTTTTTAATAAATTGTATACTAATGATATACTGTCAATGCTGTATTATAAATATTATTCGTTTATTCATTTTAACTTACAGCCAAAGTACTAGAAGAAATTAAAGGATCATTTTTAGTAAGATCAATCCATTTTTCTAAACCTTCATTGAAACTCAATGATTTTACATTAAAATTAAAATCTAAAGATTCATTTAATGATATATTTTTAGGACTTACTGCTTCATTTATTTTTGGTGATATATTTTTCAAAATTATTTTCAAATTTATTTGAAGAATTAATTTCTTTTTCTGCAGATAACAAATTAGATGAACTACTACTTTCTAGAATATTTTTCATAGGTTTTTTAATAGTTTTCGTTTTTTAAATATTTTTTTATAGTGTAATACTGGTAAATTGTTTTTTTCATCAGTACTAGAAACATCATCTATTAATTTATCAAAATTAGCATCGCTATCAATACCAATATAACCTTCCAGTTTAGTGCTTGATTTAGGCTCACTATTTTTTACAATTTTTCGTTTTTTAATATTCAAAGTGTTTTTTCTTTTTAAAATTGAAAAGTTTTTAGAATCATTATTACTTTCTGCATCTATAGAATCATCAATACAATAGATTGAATTTTTTAATTCAACTAGTGTATTACAAGATACGTTTAGATTTATAAGATTATTTTCTTTTGTACTTGAAAAGTTATTATACTGGACTGATGACTTGTTATTATTTAATGTTTTTTGTTCTTTAAAATGATCACAATAATCATTTGAGCTGTTCTATAAGAAAAACAAGTAAATATATTTTTATAAATTCATACTCATTTATAAAAATTTATAAATTACTCATTTATTAATTTAAAAAAAAAAAATTTATAAATAATTCTAATCTTACAATAGATATAACAGAATCAGATAAGCGAGTGATAAGATGAGTCCATGGAAAATGATTAATCAAAATGTATTATTATTTAAACTTTTAGAGTTTTTTTATGAGTGGGGCCCCAACCACGCCCCACTCTGTGAAGCCAACCACAGTGATATAAAAATAATTATAGCTATGAATATGAATTACAGCTAGTAATATTAATAAAAAGAGATAAAATACATTATGAAAAAATTAGTTACTGATGGAAGATCTCCTGGTTGATTCGTACCCTCTGAATTTTCAAAAGAAACTTCAACAAATAAGAACAGCTAATTATAAAAAGTAGTAGCTGATTACAAAAAAGCTAATAAAAAAGTAGGGAAAAACTATTTTTTTGTAATTTTTCTATAATAAATGAATGATTGAAGAATTTATTTAATTCACTATAAGAGTCACAATTGACTTAAAGAGAATTAAAAACCGTTGCAATAATTTAATTGCATTGATGTTCTTATGGTTTTCTTTGAAAAACCAATCAATTTTAGCGCGCTTCTATTGTACATGCATGGCGCATGTCTATTGTAGTCACGTGCTTTAGGCGCGTAAATTTAAAAGTTAGAATTATTAAATTTTTATATTCATTTTTTTTTTTTTTTGCCAAAAAATATTAATAAGAAAAAAATATTTAACTTTTATTAATTAAATAATAATAATAACTTCTATTAATTAAATTAACTTTCACAAATTAAAGAATGAATTAGAATAAATATACAAGAATAAGTTAAAATAAAGTCAATATTGTATCAAAATAGATGATAATTCTATGTCGCAAATATACTTAACAAAATATCAGAACGACTATACAAAATAAGCTAAATAATAATCTGCTGTATTTATTATTTATAAAAACTATAAATAATGTTAAATTTTCATTTATTTATTAACTAATATCGCCACCTACGATACGGTTTTTGTGTGAAACCCCAGTAGGATAGTTATTTACATAAAGAAAATAATAAAATGTACTAATGTTTAATATAGAACCAAAAATTATGTAACAAAGAAATTAAATGTTTATATATATATTCTAAGATCTCAAGAATGAAATTTTTAATACAAAAGCAATATAATATGAATATTAAAAATGTAGCATTACCGTTGAATTGTGTTGGAACATGGAATCAAAAGCATTACTGGTTATAGAATTATTCTGCTTTTGAAGTGATTCATAGAAAGGTAGAACATTGGCATTACTTTTGTGCTGATTTACTAAGTTGTTTTTATTCTTAACTATAGGTGATTGTATCCTATGGAAGCTCGAGAATCTATTTGTATCTTCTGGATTCAATACAGAAAGCTCTGTCATAACATTATATGCAGATGAATTTAGTGCTGATGGATATTCCTGTCCAACCATATGGATTGATGAAGGTGCATTTACATTTAACTGAAGTGGCATTGTATTTCTGAGTTTCGTTATAATTGAATTTTCAGAACTAAAAAAAAGTAACGGCTAAAGTGTTAATTTTAAAAATATTTATTAAAATAATCTTTTGATATTTATATATTTTGCATAAAAAGTTGTAGCTATTTTTATTATTGCAATTAAATTCGATAACATTTAAATATAGTTTCTTTTTTTCATTTATACAAACTACAAATTTGCAATTTATATTCTTAATGTATATAAAACATAAATCGATACAGATTTATGAAAAGAGAAATTCATCGAAAGTTAAAAAAAGATTTAAAAAAAAGATTTATTCTTGATAAAAGTAAAATGCATAAAATTTAAAAAATTTTGAAATAATAATTGATTCCATTACCCTTTATAATTAATAGAGAGCATTCCAGTCTGTGCTTGAAATGGAATTGTTGGTTAAGGTGTAATTGATCTTCTTTGCTTTTCTATATATTCTACTGAATATGCTGCTGCATGTGACATCAAACGAGCCAAAAGAGATTTCCCTTCGTTAACAGCATTACCTGATTGAGGTTGATCACCAGCTTTAAAATCTCCAGTATTAACTTTTGCTTTTGCAAAGAAATCCATCACACTTTTTGAAGTCACATCAGGATCCATAGCCATTGCAGATAATTCTCCAGAAAGCTCTCCAATAGCATTACTCGTTGGAGATTTTGAGTCCGTTCCTCTAATATTTCTTTCAATATTACCACTTTTATTAGAATTGAAATCTTCTTGAGCTTTGCTCAGCTTACTGAATATATCAACATTGTTAACTTTTTTCTGCACAGTCTTTTTAATCTTTAATGTAACTTTATTAGAAGTATCTGATTCCTTGCAAGCTTATTTGACATTGATGAAATTTGTACTCATTCATCTTTATCATATAACGAAATACCATAAATATTGCCTTTTGAATTTTTATGCAATAAGAATGGTTCTTGTAATTGTAAATCTAAGCCTGGAGTTACCGGCTCAACTTTTTTTTTTGTATTTAATCTAAAATTAAATAAAAATATTATTTTATTATAAATCAAACCATTAGAAAAATCTTTTTAAAGTTTTGCCTTTTTAAATATGATGAATTTTATGCTTATTAGATTTATTATGAACATTAATAAATCAAATATATAATTTAGAAATATTGGCTCAATTTAAATGAATAAGTATATGCAAACTTTTTAAAAATTTATTGGATATTAATAAATAGTTTTACAGTGGTTTAAAATAAATTATTTTATTGTATACTATGTTATGTTAACAAACCTAACATTGAGAAACATGATAGGGTCCAGGAGATGGAAAATGCCCCAAAGACCATGCACCAGCTTGTAACACATACACAGAAAATCCAATTTGAAATTGTTGATTTTCACCGTTTCTTTCCAACACAAACTTGCTGTGAATTTCGTATTTAAATCTGCCAACACTGACATATCTGTAAACATTCTATGCAATTTATTTGTTAATTCATAACCACATGTTTGTTTTAATCGATTAATCATTGCTTCTTCTGCATTCATAGATTGTGATTGTTGATGAATTAATCGTTTAGCTAATATGCACGTATAAAACTTTTGGAATGCACCTTTGTCATCTACATATTTGAAATACAAATAAAATGTGCAAATGTCTCTTCAATCTTTCAGATGCAAATTTGGCTGAATTTTTTAATAATGAATCACAATACTTGGCCAACTATAAATAAATTTATATAAAATAAAGTAAATCAAGTAAATACATAAAAATATTGAGTTTAAAAAGATATAATTTTTGAATTTTGTTATTTATCAATTATCAACATATTTTCATCCTAATAATTTTCTATGTATATATATATATATATATATATATATATATATACATATATATCTTGCATAAAAGTCACCACTTATTGTTTTAGTAATAGTCCTTCGAAATAGCCGGCTTTATAAAAAATAATTAAGCTATCTATATTTTTTCTTCTAATATCTGCCGCCGTGGTTAATGTATAACCTAGAATACTAAAATTCTTACAAAAACAATTTATTTCTTTCTAACAATTATATATGTAAAATAAATTTAATATATAATATTAAATATACTTATCTAATAAATTTACTGATACTATAATTATATAATTAAATAATATAATTATATAATTTGTGTATAATACCGCACGTGTGCTCGTCTATTTTATACTATTTGCGCTCTATACCTGGCGATTTGTAGGTTATGACCACCGTATTTGACAAACAACATGCATACGATGGCAGGCTAATGGCACACTGCCACCAGGTTGTGCGCAACGATCGTGCGCAATTCTGGTGCTTGTATGATCGCACAGTGAGTGCACTGTGATCGCACATCGTGGGGTACGTATCTGCACAGCACGCGCTGTTATCAGGGTAGTGCGAGCTTGATAGTTTTAAATTGCCTTAGATGATTCCTTCCTTATCCTCTCCCAGAGGTAACGCAATTCTATTTACCATAAGGGTATATAATATATTCTAATATTACCGGACGTAACAAAATTTTATCATTTAAGATGTTTCATAAATTTTGGAAAAAATAATTAGATATAACTTAATTAATATTAATGGTACAATTAAATTCTATAACTAAAATTAATTTTTATTTTGATATAGTAGAATTTTTCGGTATACAAAAAAATTCACTCGATATTTGAAGAACTCATCTATAAAACGTATCTCTAATTTTATTCCAAGTTTTAACAAAAAAAATCCACGAGTCAAACTAACACAAGAATTACATATTTTGAATATAAAAAATAAAATGATGTTAAAAATTTGGATTTTTTTTAACAAGTGCTAATTATTTTAAGGTACTAAAAAATTAAAATTATTTTAATTTAACAAAAATAAATACATTATAAAATTTACTTAAAAAGCCTGCAACGGTACGTTTCGTGACACCTCGATTTTGTTTGAATTAATCGTCATTTCGCGCCAGTCAGGAGCGGCTACACCTCATGACTGCCCATAGCCTCGGCAGGGCCGTACAATAAGCGGGTCGACATAAACACGTGCTCAACTTTTATATAAATGTAAATTAACAAATCACAATTATATTCGCAACCCTTTTATTATGAAAATTAATATAAAAAATTGAATGAGAAAAATTTATTTTTTGTTAAATAAAACATGAAAATTATAAATTAAAATAAAATATCGAAGATAATTAAGATACGAAAATATGTAAATAGAAAAGGATGGATGATGTCCAGCGCAATTAGATAAGTAAACAATAGCGAATTAGTTCGACGCGCACGAGTCGCCTAATTTATAATTACAGGTGGGAAGTCCTCGCTCGGCCTATAGAAGGTGCTGCAAAGCTAGAGCAGGCACTCAGTCCTTCGCCGAGGTCTCCCAAGGAGCAGGCCAGGGTGAGTCTAAAGGGGAATAGCTTTTTGTTCAATCCCGAGTTGGGTTGATCGGAGCTTGTTTCCCGCAATCTACTTTAGTTTGCAGAGCGTGCATCTCTCCTTCAATCTTTCTACGGGTTGATTCGAGTTGCATTCCTGTAGGCTATATCCTGGGTTGCGAATTCGGAAGACGACTCTGTCTGTTTTTCAATCCCGAGTTGGGTTGATTTGAGCTGTCTTTTATAACTACTTACTAAAAAACTTCTTGATTATCAATCCCTGGCTGGGTTGATTCGAGTTGTTTTATCTTAGGGAATTTTTCGGGAACTTTTTTTTTTTATCAATCCTTCGTTGGGTTGATTAGAGCTGTTTCCTACAGGGTAGATTAGAAGCGCGACGCGCGGGCTTTAATAATACTCCATCTTCGAGATAGGAGAAATTTTTTTTTCTTTTTTTTTGTATCGCATCAAGATAGATAGGTCGGCCTACCTCCGTGGATACTGGGCACACCTAATGTATGAATCTCGGCAGAATAGAGAATAGCGATTTCTTGCGTATAGTTGTATATACACCGTGTTCTGTATCTGGCACTAAGTAATTCATATTAAATTTTCTTTATTTATATATATATATATTCGACTACTTTATTTATTTCTCCTCTCCACGTCCACTTGTGTCCACACAAAGAACAAATACAACGTCCCTCATAAAACAAAAGTTGCAAGCCATTTAAAGTTAAATTTTTAAAAGATAATAGAAGTATAACCGTCTTTTGCGTAACTCATCAGTAGAAAACAGTATGGGACTTACAAAAAGTTCATCAAAAAAGACGGCGTGGGATTTACCAGAATCTTATTAAAAAAGGCAGCGTAGGACTTTTCTTTTAATAAAAGAAAAATTTATTGGAAAAATTTCTCCTAATAATGCTAAGTTACAAAAGAACTCGTTAAATCTTTATAAATCAACATGTATAGATTTTATAAACTTTAATTAAACGTTAAATTGTATACGAAACAGTAAATCATCTATCAGAAAATGAAGAATTTATAAAGCATTGAAAAAATTATTAAAATTTACATTTAAATAAATAATAAATTATAACATTTAAAAAATTCAAACAAAATCTTTATTTATTTACATCGATATTAATAAATGCAATATAAAAGAACTTTGAGACAAATTATATTTTGATATATCTGATTGAAATGTAATATAATTAAAAATAAACAAAAATTTACATTAATTTAGACATTTTTCTTGTGTACAAATTTTTTATACAACAAAAAATAAATGTACCCGTTGATAAGAAAAAAAATTTTATTTATTACATAAAATTATTTTAATTCATCTTACTTATTAATTCTTCATAATGGTTAATTTGACGAAATTTAAAATTTAATAAATTTTGGAAACACAAAAAAGATTTTTCGCTTAATTAATATGATGATTTAAATTCTGTAAATTTTAAATATTTTAAAAAATGAATTAAAATGCATTAAATAATTTAACAACGAAAAACTTGAGAATTTATTTACATTAATATACATAGTACTATTTAATATAAAAATTAAATTCTATATTTTTGCAGTTCTAAGCCTTCTTGCTTCCTTAGCTTCTTCTAATTCTTTAAGATTCTGTTCTATTATTATTCTTCTTTCTTCTAAAAATTCTTTATATTCTTTGGGATCTAAATCACGGACTATTTCTGTTCCTATAGTCCTAGCAACACCCACTGACATTTGAGTTACTTGTTGTAAATTCATCAGTTGAAGAGATGGATCTTGAGATTTTATTTTTGCTATTTCGTATAGATGTTTTAGTGTTATTTATCCAGCTATTTCTTTTTCTGAAAATTCATTAATTATTAGTTACGTGTTAGTATAGAATAATTTAAAGATGCTTAATTTTTAATTATTTAATTATATTAACTATGAATTTTAATAAATTTCATTAATAACAAATCTTTTAAAAAACTATAAATTGATAAATACATAAAAAAAATTAATTTAATTAACTTAAAAACTATAGAATTAGACACATATTCTAATACCATTAAATAATATTGAACAATTTTTTTACTGAGAATTGTATGATGTTTGCAATATTAAGTAAATTTTATATTATAAAATTTTAAACGAATTTTAATTAAACTAAATTGCTAATCTCTATTTCATATCTTTTATAGACTGGTTCATTAGTCACACATTGTTATTATTGCTTGAATTTAATTAATTAAGTATTAATCCTATCTTATAAGAATAAAGTTAAATATTTACAATTAAACTAAAATTTTTGGAAAGTAAAATAATTAAATGTGAACGGTAATGTAAATTAGAAACTTTTCCAAATTAAATGAAAAAGTAAATACATAAAATAATATTTGTTATCATTTGCTACCATATAAAAACTCCTAAATAAAGTTATTTTTTTTAAATATATTAATATATGAAACAATAAAAAGTATATTCTTATATTATTCTTATAGTAATGAAATATGATTTAAATTGATAATATTTTACAATGCTTTTTTTTTTAGAACTATACAAGATTTCATTTATAAAATAATTAAATTGAAAAATAATACATCAGTAAAATTTTTCAAAAATTTAAATTATATGAATTACAAAGTATTTGTAAAGAATATTTTACATTTAATTTAAACATTCAAAATCTTTTTTTACTGTTCTAGAAAAATATTGAAAAAATAAATTGATAAATTTTATAGAATATAGTAAGAAATATTTTTAAAGCTTTTTATATCGTACACATTTTAATTAATGTCTTTGTTTCTAAGTTAGTAGCAAAAAATATGTCGTAAATTAGGTAAAAATATAAAAAAAAAGTGATTAACAATAAATTCTTAAAATTATGTAATAGTCATCCATACTCAATGCAAATTTAATTATTTATAAATAATATTTAATTTTTAATATTTATATTTTATGTTTCATATATATTTATGAAATATGGAAAAAATTTACAGTCAAATTATTTTTTATAAATAATAAAAAGCAGTGTCTAATTCTTTAATTTGCAAATTATTATTCTTATTATTAATAAAAAATATTTTAATTTAATTTAACTTAAAAGTTATATAGATTGAACTTACAAAAAATAGTTCTTAATAAATATATATTATATATTATTATCAAATTTTAGTACATACTTTTCATTGCACCTTTTTGAATTCCAGCTGCTTGTTTTAAAAAAGATGTAGATGTTGGTTGATGCATAGTTAATGGATAAGATCTGTCTGGATTTACTTTGATTCTGCAAGGGATAGGAATTCCCTCTTTCATATGTGCTGTTTTTTTCGTTAAAATCTTTCACAAAAGCAGCAATTTTTATATTTCGCTGTGAAATTTTAAATTCAATAATTATTTATAACACTTTTACATACTAGTTATTGAAAAATTATTAAATTTTAATTAATTTGCATACAATTGAATTTTAATTAGAAAATCTGAAAAAACAGATATGTTATAAGCAATATATTTAATTTATATAAAATTTTTGTATGAATCAAATGCCATTTACATTTTTATAATTAACATTAGTATCAACATACACAATTACTATAAATTTTTAATATAAAGAAAATTAATATGAATAAATGAAACTAAATTTCAATTTTTTTTTTTCTTTATAAGAAATATTAATTTTAAAACCTTATTACATATTACTAAAATTTACTTCTTATTTAAATATCATACAAAATATTTAATATTGCAATATTTAAAGTAAACATAGTATTCAATATTTTTTTTTAGGACTATTTAAAGAAAAAAAAAAACAATTCTTTCATTAAAATCTAAAATTAAAAATATTTCTATTTTTACAAATAAATATTTAATCTTTATTTTAACTAACCTATCCAAGTTGAGGGCCTAAAGGTGGACTCGGCGTGACTATACCAGCAGGTATAATTGTATGCAATTTTGAAGAGTAATCTACTTCTTCAATTACTTTTTTCGCCAATTTTCCTACTTTCTTTGCTGCTTTTAACATTTTTATTATTTCTTTTTGAAAATTTACTGCTAATATTTACAATAAGTGTTTACAGTTTAATCAGAGAATATACAAAATGTGTAAGAACTTTCGGCATTCTTCGTAAACTCCCGTAGCAATCAGGGATGTTACGATTTTGCAGGAGAAATATTATTTCATAAATCTGCCACTCTTGGTGCTCCAGTCTACTTTACCAAGCGTGTATTTTTGCTATTCAAAATGTGAAAAAAACTAAGAATTTAAAATTTTTATAAAACTAACAATTATGTCTGCAAGTTATGCATAAGTCTGTAAACAAAGTCAAGGGTAACAATAGCTTAATAGTAATGGTAATAATAAAATTTCTCTTTTTCGTTAATTTATTTCATGGGTTATTATTTTAATCAATTGAAGTACAGGTGATAACAAATACCACTATTAAGTGACAACTATTTTGTTTTGTAGCTAGATAAAGCTTTTATTGCCTAGGAATATTTATATAAAATTAAGGCGACAAATTCGACTTCTATTTTTATTAGTTTACATTAAAAAGTTCAACGATTAAGGATAAAAATAAAACCGAACTGTTAAATTCATTGTTATCGTGAGGCATTGTAGTAAATATTCGTGTGACACGTTTCATTAACATCGCAAATTTCTCTATGGAAGAAAGGGTAAGAATCGCCATCATAGAATAATTTAAAATAAGTCCTATTCATTTTAATTCTATTATAAAATTCTCATATTAACCCCTTGACATGCAATGACGTCTCTGAGACGTCATGTATTTCATGTGCTATAGTAGACTTTGACGTCTCCGAGACGTCAAGAAATCTCTTCGGCGAATACAGGGCAGTATATTATTGGATTATCTGTTTCGGCCGTGCATCAATGCTGTTTTTTTAGACAGTCGAAGATGTTTTCTTCCTCTCAATAATTTAAATGATATTCTACGGACGCGCCAACGCGCATTTTATTCGTATGTCAAGGGGTTAATTTTTATGACTATAATTTAGAAGTATTTTATATTGATTGTTTTTAATCAAGGTTTTGTAATATTTTGATTCAAATTTTGAATATGATTTGAATATTTTAAGACAAACTGATTTTAACCCTTTATTTACTGGCGGGACTTTCAAGTCCAAGTATATTTAATGTTGTTTATTCTAATAAAAATTTGTTGTTTATAATCCTGATGGGACTTTTGAAAAGTTCGATTTTAAGAACCATATAATAAAATACCTGTTGCATCAAAAATATTTTTCTTTTCATCCCATCTCAAAATATGCACATTTAAACACCATATAAAAAATACTTACTGGACTACGTCATTTTTTTCAAAATTCATGAAATAAAGGGTTAAACAGTTTGTCTACAGAGCAAAGCGGTATGCGAACATTTCGCGTACTCGACGACTTTTTTGACTTGAGCAGTCTTTCGGAGCTGTTTTTTCAGGTTGGAAAATTTTTGCTCGCGTATAAGAACATTTCGCGTACCATTTTGCGTACGCGATACCTGTCCTTTAGAGAGACCGCATTTTAAATATATGAGATTCAAAAATATTTTAAATACAATTTTGAATTTTAAAAGTTAAAAGATATCGATTTTAATTTGAAATTAATTAACAAAAATGATTTTGATTGTTAACGTTAAAAAATTTTTTAGAAATGTTTTTAAACAATATCATTCAAAATTTTTATTAAAATGTAGTTTTTAAAACGAATATTGAGTGAGTTGTATGTGATTTGTTTTTAAAGTGTGAGCATGATGAAAAAAAATTCAATCTTCAATCTTTTATCTTTAAACAGAGAGGGTTTTGTTTAACATCTAGTTTCTATAAAAACATGGGTCTGGAAATGCTTCGTTTCGGACAAATAAGGTAATCATTTTTATTTAAATTTTCGTAAAACAACTAATATTTTAATATACATTAAAAAAAAATTCATGAAAACAAATGAAGAAATAAAGTACATGTAAAAATGACCATTTTCAAATAAAATACACTCTTAAATCCTGCATTGATTAGCTTACACGTTCAAAAGTGCCTGGGATGTGCCGAATAAAGTCTAACATAATGCGATTTCTTAATTCCTCGATATTTTGAACAGAAGTGGTATTAACCAGGCGTTTAACCCCGCTTCACTAAACATACTATCGCGTAACACCGTCACTAAATATTCGTCATTATGTTTAACAATATTTAACAAACATGGAAGTGGTCGTTTTATTATTAAAGGTGCACTTTGAGATTTTTGGAAAAGGCGTGATATATTTATAAAGCAAAAATTTTTCAAAACGAAACATTTCCGAGCCCTTGTTCACGGAAGTTTTTTTACAGTTCACGTATTCAGGGCAGACCTGAAACTGGTTTGGTGATGGCTTTATCTGTTTCAAATCTGGAAGTTTTTTATACATAAAAATAGTCTTAACGGTGGTGAGTTTAAAGCCATTCTGTGATTAGTCAATCAAGATCATCAGATTCAGTTTGTATTATAGCCAAAATTCCCATTTAGATTATCGGTGTGTTTATGGATTTCTAATGCTTCACGGTATTTTTGAGAAGTAGAAAAGTAAGAAATTTTATGCGATGTTCTACTAAAGCTGATTACATATTTTTCTTGAGCCTAACACTACTTTGATATTCTTTTATTATTTGGATAAACATCCTCTTAGTTGCTCCTATTAACACTTTACTGAATGAGCATACAATCTTGTTTGTAGTTTTGTTGTGGCTCGTATGTTGTGTTGATTGAGTATTCATGAAATGCTGTGTGTGAGATATCTTGAATGGGAGGAAGTATGTTTGTAGATAAGGGGATGGTTCGTTTGGTATTTTGGATTTTTGTTGTCTACTATAGTTTTGAGAAATAAAAAGCTCAGTATATTAGAAAATTAATTACTGACTGTTTTTGAGGCTGGTGATGATGTGAGTTAGGGTTTAAGTATATCTTGGTGCGATTTGGTTTTTTAAATAATAAGCATCCTATAGTATTGGACGATGTTTTGTATACTAGAACATCTACTAAAGGAAGTTATGTTGACTAATAAAAAAATTAAGGAATTGGAGGAGTTCCTTTGATCCATTATCAGTTTCAGGTCTGCTCTAAACAACGTTGACGAAATTTCAGTTTGAAAAGTCATCGCGTGAGTCAACCCTAAAAAGAATGCAAAATGATAAATTCTCCTCGCAAAAGCCTGAAATTTACATGCCAAATGTTTGTTTGCTCAAATTTATGCTAAAATTTAAAGATACATTTCCGAAAATATAATTGAGGCATATGTTTACAAAAATAACGTTGATTTTCACATTTCACCCTCAGTATGGCTGATTTTCAAAAAAGGTCTCATATTCCGCATAAGAATGAGTTTCTGATAACTGTTTGTTAAGTTAACATAGAATGATTTAAAAAAATTAATAGATATATGCAAACAAAAAACTTTAACTTCACATTTTTTTTTTCACGATTCAGGTAAATCAATGAAATTCAATAAAACTGAGAACTAAATATTTTACGTAAAGAAAATAATCATTTGAAAAATCATACAATCTTAGAATCAACGATGTTATACCAAAATATGTGGACACATGTTAAAAATTTTGCTTTAAATTGTTTAAATACCTGAAGTGCAAAAAACTATCAGTACATATAAATTAACAGTACATCGCATTGGTTAGAAAAAAATTTACGTCATATTGTAAAATAATATTTCAATAATTTATTTTTTTTAACTTAAATTTATGTTCAACAAAATAATTTATTAGTTTAAAAAAAATGTGTTGAATTGTTTATAACATTTTATGTTTAAATATTATTTTATAATTTTTTTATTTAAAGTTATAATTTACTTTTTACTTACTTTATATATATATAACTTATATTTACTGATAACTATCGATTAATAATCGATTAATTTAATAATTAATTTAATTATTTTTGTACATGTTTAAAATATATAGTAAATTATAAAATAAGAAAATAAATTAATTATTTATAGACATTTAACATTAAAGTAAATAATTATATACATAAACATGAACTATAAAATATTTTTAAAATTATAAAATGATACGTCAATTAAATCACTAAACGCTTTTACAAATAATTTTCGTTGATTTAAAAAAATATAATGACTATGCAAATTTTTGTTAAAAATAATATCTACGTACATCGATAAAAGAAAAAATTTATTCCACAAAAGAATTTCTTAATTTGTATTTCTTATTTTTTTGGATTTTTTTTTTGTATTATTATTATTATTATTATTATTATTATTATTATTATTATTATTATTATTATTATTATTATTATTATTATTATTATTATTATTATTATTATTATTATTATTATTATTATTATTATTATTATTATTATTATTATTATTATTATTATTATTATTATTGTGATTATTTTTCACATTTAAAACAGAATTGATCTTCCCTATTTGCATTATGTCACTTGCTAATGGAATCGTTTTTTGTAAGTCGACGAGTTAACAAAAGCAGCCCAATCAATTTTCTTGATCGGAAAGACCGATATGGTGTTCGTATTTCTAAAATATTGAGGCGTTATCATTGCCGTTGGTGGTTTGTTTTGAAGGGAGCCGTGTCCGTCGGCGTCGTCGAAAAATTTTGTCAACAGCTGTTCCAATCCTTTTATCGCGTCTGTGCTGCTGCTACTGATGCGCATTGGCATTCTGTCCGATAATTTTATGGCGTCCAGTTTTACTGCAAGCAAATTATTATCCCCACCCACCCACAACTTCAATATTTGTCTATAATCATAATTGTGACGATTAAAATATTAATGTTCCATGGTAAATATACTACTATGATCAAAAAGTAAGACCAATTTTCAATTTAAATTTCGCGGGTTTATCGATTTGACGAAACTTTTTTTTTTAAGTTGGCAGCACTGTGAGAGACATCTGTGTCAAATTTTATGACAATAAAATGTGATATCAGTGGTTTTTATAATGTCAGATTTCAGTGAGTAAGGAAGTTGCATTAAATTTTGTCTTTGGAATGAAATTTCTTGTGCAGAAATGTTTAGAGTGTCGCAGAAGGCCTTCGGTGAGCAGACTTTGTCGGAAAGAAATGTTTTCCAGTAGTACAAACAGTTCAAAGAAGGCAGAGACAGCGTCGAAGACAAAGAGCGTCCAGGACGACCATCGATATCAACTGATGAGCAACAAATCAAAGAAATCAAAAACCTTTTGCTCAAAGATCATCGGTTAACAATTAGAGACCTTGTTGATACTGTTGGCATTTCATTTGGATCGATTTAACAATTTTGTAAGATCATTTGGGTTTCAAACACGTCGAATCTCGATTGGTTCCAAAAACACTCATTTTTTTTTAAAAAGAGCGTCGTGTTAATGTGTGCGAAAAGATGCTGATTCTGACTACCAGAACGTCATGGAACGCATTATTACGGGAGATGAGATATGGGTTCATGCCTATGATCCAGAAACAACCGATCAATCGAGCAAATATCGTGCCAAAGGTGAAACAAGACCAAAAAGATCACGACTAAGCCGTTCAAAAATCAAGGTCATGTTGACAGTTTTCTTCGATTATCGTAGTGTCGTGCTTTCAGAATTTCTTCCGCCGGGCCTAACTGTTAACAAGGAATATTATTTCAGTGTTATGCGTCGTTCGCGTGAAGCTATTCGCAATAAGAGGCCGGAATTGTGGAAAGACAACTCATGGTTTTTGCATCACGATAATGCACCGTCTCACACCGCATTGATAATTCGCGACTTTTTGGCCAGAAATTCAACTTATATCGTTCCACAACCACCGTATTCGCCTGATTTAGCGCCGTGTGACTTCTGGCTGTTCAATAAACTCAAGTGACCACTCCGGTGACTTCGTTTTGACTCGATTGAGGAGATTAAACGTGAATCGCTGCGTCAATTGAAGGCAATTCCGGAAAAGGACTTTTATGACTTTTTCGAGGGTTGGAAAAAACGTTGGCATAAATGCATTGTCTCGGGCAGGGACTACTTTGAAGGCAACAAAATAGATTTACAAGAATAAATAAAGAATTGGTCTTATTTTTTGATCGTAGTAGTATTAACACTATTATTTCTTGATAAATCAGAAGAATCGAAAATTGTGGTATTTCTTATTTTACATTTTATGTTGCAAAATCAACTATTTTTTTTATCAGACGTATTTTTTATTCTGAAAGTATGAATTAAATAAATATTTATTGGCTTTGTAAGACCAAGCTTTGAAAGCCTATAACATATTTTTTTAGCTGATCAACCATTGAGTGCAAAACAGTTTTTAATTTTTTAAGTGCAGTATAAAACAAAAATAAACTAAAATTAGTTTGTATAGTATGTAAAATTATGTATTTGATAGACATATTTCATTTGTTAATATATAATTTTTATTAAATTGTTTAATTATTTATTCTACTTACATACAGTGGGATCATCCATTCTTATTTAATTATTATAAAATAAAGCCAATTTAAGTTTTTTAGGAATAATTTTTCGTTTTTCTTCAGCAACTGTAAACAATTATTAATGATGAATGTAATAAATATTTAAGAGAGCATTAACGGACAAATATCTTATTTTTTTTTTTTTTTTTTTGTAAAATGTTTAATAGATTAAATTAAACCTTATACGATTTAAAGAAAAGTTATTTTAAGATTTTGAAGACAAAAAATGTTTACTATCATAAAGTTTTCGTGCAAATTAAATTTGTATCAAATCCGAATAAATAAGTAAGAAAAATATCTAGTTTTTAAGATGCACGCGGCATTTGTACATAAAAATAAAGTTTAATCGTTAATCAATTTCTTTATTTTGCAATGCATTATTTTGGATTTCGAAATTTTAATTTAATGGCTATTGCAGTAATTTTAAATATCAAAACTTATTTATTTTCACTTTAATTTTGTATTTAAATATAAAATTATTTCATAATAATATAACTAGACATTTTTGACAAAGCTCATTAACTTTTTTATTACTTTTACTCGTATTAAAATAAAAAAGTAGGAAAATTGTTTCAATTTAAGATTTGTTTTTCTAATATCAAAATATAATTTATAATACAATCAAGATTATATGAAAATTATATGTTAATTGAACATTATTTACCACTATTTTATCTATAAAAAATATTCCTATTCAAATTTTTTTGTTGAAAAATCGTGCATTTCTAATTTCTACTACTTCAAAATCTTTCGATAATCGAACGAAGTTATTTTGAATGAACAATGTCTATTGTTTGTGACAGTCGACGGGTTACCTGAATACGCAGTTATCTATTTATAATTATCTGTTGCATAAATACTAATGTAAAGTTATTTCAATGAACAAATAATTACTTTAAAAAGTTTTTTTCTGTCAATTTTGGGATACTTCAGACAATTTCTAATTCATATTTTAATTAACAAAATAACAAAAATTATAACTCTTCTATGGGAAAGAAATATATATTAAAGGAAATGAAATTAAAGTAAATAATTAACGGATTTAAAGTAATAATAATAAATTACGTACTTTGAATTATTCCACGTACAATTAAAATATAATTGATCAACTGATAAGAGTTTAATAAATAAAGAAAAAAAAAAGAGAGAGAGAGAGAAAATATAGGTAACTTAAAGCAAGGGTTGTGCTTATAAACGAGACGTTACGACACTGATCTGACAAAATTTCACTGGCAGTGTTTTACACGCGAAAATAATTTAGCTATGCGATCGTGACGATGTTTGACATGACGAAAACATCATGTTTGTTGTTTATATATATATATATATATATATATATGCATACTTGTAACAGAGCATCTTTTTTACGTTCGATACACCGATGCATCAAAAAGATCGATTGGTCTACATTGTTGACTATCATTCTGATCGATAATCAATTGAGGTTTATTTTTACACGCGGGAAACTCATATTTAAACTCGTGGTGTTTTATTTTATTCCGATGGCTTATAAATTGATATAAATGTGTATTTATAAAAATAAAATAGTTTTAAACCAAATTGAAAGAGTTAATAATTTTATTAATTAAGAAATGTATTTGTTAGTAACTGCTTGTACACGATATGATGTTTTAAATTATTAATCATTTTGTTTTATGAACTTGACTAAAGTATGTGATTTTCGTAGAGTTTTTTGATACCGATAAGTATTCTATAATCAGAAAAGGGTATAAAGACTTTTGTGAAAAAAATATAACATATTGTTACGTTCTATTTGTTATATTATGAAAAATTTAGAAATTTAAAAAGAACTTAAATATAAACGAAAGAAAATTTTTCTTTTCCAAAGGCTTTTTTTCCGTTTACCTAAACACACAAGTGCTGAGCTTTCAAAAAATAAAAAAAAACAGCAAGACTTCAATATTCAATTTATAAATGTTGTAAAGTAATCTTTGCTTTGTTCAATCTTTAACATTTGGAAAGGCAAAAGTTCTATATATTAGGTCGAGTCATAAGTAACTTCCGATGCAGCTGAGTAGAATCTATTGTTCGTATCTACCCGCTATGAGTTATCATGACAACAAGTTTTTGTTTTCACTATATAGACGCAACCTGGAGAAATCGGGAAAAGTCAGCAAGTTATGAGCATGGGGTGAACACAATCTCAGTGAACGGAATAAAGAAGATCGCATGTCAATCGCTACAAGTCTGCTCTCACGGGTAAAAATTGAGCCTTTTTTAAACAGGATTGTAACAGGCAATGAAAAACGGGTTACCTATGACAATATAGTCCGGAAAAGACAGTGGCTTGATAAAGATCAACCACCCCTACCAGATCCAAAAGCAAACATCCATGGCAAAAAGATTTTATTGCATGTATGGTGGGATTGTCAAGGAATAATTCACCATAAGTTGTTGAAGTCAAATTTAACGATTACTACGGATAAATAAGTTCAGCAGATGCAAAAAGTGCAAGAGAAACTCCATGAAAAGCGTCCTGCACTCCTAAATCGCAAAAACGTTATTCTTTCACACGATAATGCGCGACCACATATAGCAAGGGTGACTCAAGAAAGAATTCTTGAGCTTGGATGGTCTGTTTTACCACATCCACCTTACTCCCCGGTTCTTGCCCCGACAGACTACCATCTTTTCTGTTCCTTACAAAACTTTTTGAATGGAAAAACCTTTAATTCGGAAGAGCAAGTCAGGCAGGCTATCGGAAACTTCTTCCAGTCCAAATCAACCACATTTTACAAGAAAGGAATTGATAAACTGCCAGGACGGTGGGAGAAGGTTATAGATAATAGTGATGAATACATAATAAATTAATATAATTTTGTTATTCAATGAGAGCAAAATAAACGTCTGATAAAAAAACGGAAGTTACTTATGACTCGACTTAATATTGAATATAATATCTCATTTTATTCAAATTTTAATCATTTTATTTGCAAAACTCTTTGAAAATTTTTGATTATCACAGTATTGCTAATTTAAATATTTATTTTATATAAGTTATAACAAAATCGTTCTAAAGAATCGACGAGAAAATTAAGAGTTTTATCGCAAAAGAGCTGACGTAGTGTTATGCTAATATTTGATGTATTGTATAATTTTTATAATTTTTCTAGTTGTTAAAAATTATGGTTTAAGATATTTTTTCAGTTTATTTGTAAGTTTCACGTACCTGCAAAAAGTTGTAATAATTACGATATTGCTTTTTGAAGTTCTTGTTTAAGTTCTCTGCTAGAAATTGTTGATTAAAACGTATTATAACCTATTAAAATGTATTAGAAGTCATTTTTAAGATTTCAAGTATGCGTAAGTTTTTTATTTTATAATATAAGTATATTATAATGACTTTTTATTTTTAAGGAAATTGAGGGTGATATGACGTTAAATAAAAAAACAAATAATTGGCCATCTTGACATCCGACATGTCCGGTAAGGATTGCCATAGCAATTCTTAAAAGACGACTATATTATTGTTTCCTTTTCCCTTTATTTTATTTTCCTTATATTCATGATTTATGTTCTCGTTTTTCTTGTTTTTCCCACATATTTTCGGACTTGATGCAATTTTCATGTATCCATTTAAAACAAAAAATATATTGAATCCAATCCTCAATTTTTTATCCGCATGCTCGCTGTCCAATTCTATTGCACATTTTACTTCTTCAAAACTCGATTCCAATTTTAGTTTACATAAACGTAACACATGGTCACATCAACCTTAATTACAGGATAGCACCTAAAGATAAATATTAATAAAATTAAATCAACCGTATTGTTTTTGAGATTAGATTGAGAAAAAAAAAACTTTGACATTTGGAAAAAAAAAATTTAAATAAAATAACGTCACAATAATATTTGTACAATAAAAAATATATTATGGCTTGAAAATTGATAATACTTCAAAGAAGTAGAGAAGCTTGTGTATTCGCGCTTTTTTCATTTAATATTTATATAATATTTATATAATATTAAAAAGAAAAAAAAAGATGACAACGTTCACGAAATAAAGCTTTTATATTATTATGGACCCAAATAGATAGTACAAAATTTACAATTGATATTTCTACATTCACCACGCAATTTGTATATAAACAAGTATATCTATTTATCTATTTCATAACATAAACATACAGCAATCTATAATTATTTGATTAAAATTTTTTTTCGAAAAAAATATTCTGTTCCTATTTATTTTTATATTCAAAAAAACTTTAATTTCTAAATTTTAATCTTTTGGCAATTTTTTTATTATTTTATATAAATTATTACTCGTTCTATAAACGATATATTTTTTCGCTGAAAATGGAATAATATCAGCTTATTAATGGGCCATGAAATTCGTAACGTTAGAGTACAACGAAATTATTTTTTGGGATTAAATAAAGCTGCTAAAAATTTACTTAAAAATTATATTTAAATCCGTATCTGAATATTAAGCCATGCTATAAAACACTAAGACTAAAAAAATATAAATATAAATTTTAAATGAAAACAGTTTTTAAAATATTTCGTTGGACGTCCACGTCGGAAATTTCAAACCCATACTTATTAAAAATTCACGTTACACGACATGTGTCTTTCTAAGGAAATATTCTATATTCACAATCAATAATTTTAATTGGCATCCCCCGATACTATCATTAATATAAGATTATTAATGAGTTGAGTATATGCTAAAAGACATTTATAGGAATTACATATGTACATATATAATTTTATATTTAAAAAGTTTTCTTTTCTTAGATAATTTATCAAATCTTTATTTATAATAAAAGACGAGTACTCGATAAAATTTTGTTAAAATTTTTTGTATACGGGAAGGTTAAAAAGAGAAAAATAAAATACACAATTTTCGATTCACTATAAAAATAAAGTTTATTGGTTCGTTAGCGGAAAAACAATAAAAAATAAGTCCTCGAATCCATGTACAAAGAAAAAAAGGTTTTTAAAGTACGATGATCTATCCGACAAATTGTCGACGAGTTGTCGATCTGTAGTAAGACGATTCGTGAGTTAAATGATTACAGTTTTTTTAACATTGTAAACGATTCTATTTATTTTGCTACATGAATAATAGATTTTTTGCTTTACGGCCAATCTAAAATTTTTCTTCTTCTCATTTTAAGTATACAAAAGAAAAAATATGAAAGTTTCTTTTGTCGATGCGACATATTTCATCCGCGGTCGCTAGTAAAATAGTAAAATCTGCGCGTCTGGCATTCCGATATTTATTACGAGTAAAAAACGAGTGGTTTAATTAAAAATCTAGATAGTGTGTTATACGTTATTATGTTTCTACTACTATAAATATAGAATATCTCTCTGTTTGGCTTATGCCGTTCATCTATTGATCGAAAGCATATTGGTATTTTTTTGGTTTCTCGTTTTTTAAATATTTTACATTTTTAAGTATTTTAGATTTCATTGTACTATCTAAATTATCATTTATTTAATTAGTTACTTATTTTTTAAGTCTACGCATCGATTTAGTTTATAAGAAAATAAATATGTAGAATATATGTTAAAATATATATTAAAAAAATTAATGTTACCATAGAAGAATTAGCTTGATTCGAGAAAAATCATTTTGATTATTTTAAAGAAAAATACTTACTTGACTCGAGAATTTCTACTCTTGGTTTTACAATTATGTATTGTATATCTATAGATATTAAAAACTAAAAGAAGAAATTGTTGAGTCAAGTAAATATTTTCCTTCAAAATGATTTTCTTGCTTAAATATTATTCCTCTCGAATTAACTTAATTCTTTTATCGGTGTATGTATTATAAAATGCAATATTTTGTTTAACCGTCTATCGGTTGGATCACCTTATTAGAAAAAAATTGATAAATTTTTTTATTTACACACCAAGAAAATAAATCCACAGGTGTGAGTAACGAAGTGGTCGCATTGTGCTACTGTCCAATCGTTTGCAAGTGTCAATATGCTGCACATCAAGAGATCGCAGAATTGTGCTGCCATAGAGGTGTAGGTTGTAATATACCAAGCGATATTTGGATCTTTTAAAAATTTACGCGCCGTTTAAACTAATAAACCGATAAAAATCTTAATGATTCGCGATGCGGAAAATCTAGACAAATTCCCTCGTGCTTAGTAAGCGACGACAGCGATCGGACTGCTACTGCGATCGCGTGCCTCACCTTTCCGCAGGTTTCTCCACCCTACCTCGGCACACCCGATCAATGCTGCTTTTTTTTTTTTTCTTTTTCTTCTTTAAATTGTTTAACCACGCGTTTGTTTCACGTGAAACAAATTTAAGTTGGAATTGGATAATATTAAAACAATTAATTTTTGCAAATAATGATTTTTACGATCAATAAAATTGTTATTCTTGGCGGATTCGCTAGTTTATTTAATGAAATTATGTTAGAGAATGACTTGAGTAGTTTAACGAAGAGGTGAAGATGAGATGAAGCGTTCACGCAGCTTTTGATTCGTTGTGGTGATTAAGTTTCTACCATAACTGTGATACGATTATGGCAACTCTGTGTTGAGAAAAAAAAAAAAAAATTTATTTGAATCAAGAAAAGGTTTTTTTTCAAATTGCTTTTTTGCTATAAATTATTTTGTTCTTTTATTTGATGAAGATAAAAAAATTCTTCGTTCAAGAACTTTAACGAAGTTATTTTTTTTCATGAATCGAGTATTGAATATTTTTCAAATAAGATAAATATATACACAGGGAGGTCCAGACCACCAAAGTTGCTTTACATGTAACGGAGCATGAGTTGATGACCTTTACTCACACCTTGTAGGCCATTTTCAAGGCTATTTTTAGGTCATCGTTGATTTTTGAAATAAAAGTTTTTATTTTTAATCCCAGATTCGGAAAAAGTAAAAAAGTCTATTTTTCATTTTCTCGTTTTCAGCGACATAATACTGTTACAGGTAGTTATTATTGTGAATTATCAAAAAGCAGTTCTTTGATTTTAGTGTAATTAAACATTTACGTTACATTAATTAAATACCATTATAGTAATGAGATTTTACAACTGAAATTAATCGATGATGACATAACCAAGATATTTCATTAAAGTAACATAATAAATTTCAATATCAAATACAATAGTGTTGTCACTAAAATAGAAGTTTTGCTTTTTTTTGGTCCACAATAATAACTACCTGTAACCGAATCATTCGGCTGGAAATTGGAAAATGAAAATAGAATTTTCCGTTCTTTTTGAGTCTGGGGTAAAAAATAAGAGTTTTTATGTCAAAAATCGATGATGACCTAGAAATAGCCTCAAAAAGTGGTCTTTTTAAAGCTGAGATGCCGAGGACACTGTTTTTTGAACTTTTGAGGTGACTGCACAACGATAAGTAGAAAAAAAAATGGAGTTAAATAAAAATTTTTTTTTCATTTTTCGTGTTTTTTTTTGCTTTGACGTCATTTTTGAGGGTTAAAAAATTGTTTTTTTCTTATTATAATAGTAACCATTCAAAAGATCGATTAAAAATCTTAAAAATTTATGTACTCAAAAATTTTTTAGGCCAGAATTGATCCCCTCTAGAGAGTTCTAAAATAAACAATGAAAAACATGTCCTGTGGGCGTTAATGGGTTAAATAAACTCATCAATCAATCTAATGAATTCATAATTATAAATAAGTTGGTAATCAATTAAACTAGTAAAAGATATATCGGAAATATTTATATATATTATCTGATACCAATGAAAGCCATAAGAAACAAATTTACAGTACAGGGTGCGTACGGTATTTGAGGACATGCATAAATGTGACTATAACTTCGCGAATTTTTTTTTTTATTTTTCTTCCTTTTCAGATAAGAAATGGCGGGCTACAACATCACTTAAGAAATGAAGAGACATGCTGTCATCGTCGCTATATGTGCGAACCATACAGATTTAGAGATCTCTAATTTTCTTAATTGCGCCCGTTCATTCGTGCATAAGGTTCGCCGTGAATTGGAAGCATCAGGAGGCGATACAGAATCGGTTGCAAAACGCAAAAAGCACGAACAACGTTTTGACACTGTCCGATCTGCAGAATTTTTAGAGCAAGTGCAAGCGATCATAGACGAGGACCCTTCAAAATCAATGAGGGTCCTTGCGAGTGAGCTTCATGTTTCTGAGCGCCTTATTCGTAGAGTTGTCCACGAAAACCTTCGGTATAAGTCTTACGTGATGCGCAGAGGACAGTTCATGTCGGAACGAACACGGGAACAGAGATTTCTCCGATCAAAACGTCTTTTAAACAAAATCAAACACCCTGAGGCGCCCAAAATGTTATCGTTTTTTTCCGACGAAAAAAATTTTGACCAAGATCAAAAGACCAATCGCAGAAATGACAGATGGCTATGTTCAAATCCTACGGAGGTTCCTGTTGTTATGCACACAAAATTTCCAGCCACTGTTATGGTTTTAGGTGTTGTCAGCAACGAAGGACATGTTATGCCACCACACTTTTTTACTCAAGGACTTCGAGTGAAGTCTGCTGCATACATTGAGGTTTTGGAGACGGTAGTGAAACCCTGGATAGACAATGTAAGCGGAGGCAGACCATACATTTTTCAACAAGACTCTGCTCCTTCACATAAAACGACGGCGACACAAGATTGGATGGCCGAAAATTTTCATGACCACATAACATCGAACCTATGGCCACCTAGCTCCCCAGACCTTAATCCTTTGGATTATTACGTATGGGGCGTAGCTGTGGGTGAGACCAATAAGCGTCCTCATAACACCACTTCTTCGCTGAAGACTGCTATTAATGCCGTTATGGTCAATATGAACAAGGAGCATTTGATTCGGGCATGTAATCGTTTCCGGACCCGGATCGAAGAGGTTATTGCTGCTAATGGCGATTTTATTGAATAACTTTATAGCCATATATTAATTTAAAGTTGCATAAAAAATTCCTAAAATTTCATTAAATTTTATTAAAAATACAAGCTAATTAATTTTACTCTCAAGTTGTCCTCAAATACCGTACGCACCCTGTATATAAATATTAAATGAATATTGTAATGTGCGATGATGCTACGCGCTTTATGCAATGGAACGTCTCTATATAACAGTGTGTTAGTTCCAATATGAAATTTTTTGCTTTTCTAGTACTGTAGAATTCTTCGGAGACTACGCACGACTGCTGACTAGAAGTCTTGAATCACGCTAAGCCGAATATATTTTGATATACTACTATGATCAAAAAGTAAGTCCAATTTTCAATTTAAATTTCGCGGGTTTATCGATTTAACGAAACTTTTTTTTTAAGTTGGTAACACTGTGAGAGACATCTGCTTTAAATTTCGTGTCCATATATTTATTAGTGTGCAAGTGACGCTCGTTTTTGTGAACATTAAAAAGTGATTTCAGCGATTTTTATAAGGTCAGATTTTAATGAGCAAGGAAGTTGCATTAAATTTTGTCTTTGGAATGAAATTTCTTTTTTATGGAAATGTTCAGAATGTTGCAGAAAGCCTTCGGTGAGCAGACTTTGTCGGAAAGAAATGTTTACCAGTAGTACAAACAGTTCAAAGAAGGCGGAGACAGCGTCCAGGACGACCATCGATATCAACTGATGAGCAATACATCAAAGAAATCGAAAACCTTTTGCTCAAAGATCATCGGTTAACAATTAGAGACCTTGTTGATACTGTTGGCATTTCATTTGGATCGATTCAAGCAATTTTGAAAGATCATTTGGGTCTCAAACGTGTCGAATCTCGATTGATTCCAAAAACACTCAATTTTTTTTAAAAAGAGCGTCGTGTTAATGTGTGCGAAGAGATGCTTTCTGACTACCAAAACGTCATGGAACGCATTATTTCGCGAGAAGAGACATGGATTCATGCCTATGATCCAGAAACAACCGATCAATCGAGCGAATATCGTGCCAAAGGTGAAGCAAGACCAAGAAGATCACGTCAAAGTCGTTCAAAAATCAAGTTCATGTTGACGAATTTCTTCAATTATCGTGGTGTTGTGCATTCAGAATTTCTTCCGCCGGACCTAACTGTTAATAAGTAATATTATTTAAGTATTATGTGTCGTTTTCGTAAAGCTAATCGCAAAAAGAGGCCGGAATTGTGGCAAGACAAGTCATGGTTTTTGCATCACGATAATACACCGTCTCATACCGCATTGATTATTCGCGACATTTCGGCCAAAAATTCAACTCATATCGTTCCATAGCCACCGTATTCGCCTGATTTAGCGCCGTGTGACTTCTGGCTGCTCAATAAACTCTAAAGACCACTCCGGTGACATCGTTTTGACTCGATTGAGGAGATTAAACGTGAATCGCTGCGTCAATTGAAGGCAATTCCGGAAAAGGACGTTTCTGAATCTTTTGAGGATTGGAAAAAACGTTAGCATAAGTGTATTATATCGGGCGGAGACTACTTTGAAAACTACGAAATAGATTTGAAAGAATAAATAAAGAATTTAAAAATAAAAAAATTGGTCTTATTTTTTGATTATAGTAGTAGCTCGACAGCGGTGAAGACGAGCCTTTTTCTTCAGAGCACGTTCCTTCAAAGGCATCCTGTGAAATGCCAATAAATATCTTATCCCCTATCAGATAGATCGGACGTTTGATGGAATCGAAGTTTGATAGTACGTAAGAACCATTTTAATCAGACCAAGTGAACAAGTTGAAGTCGAAGCCCAGCAGAACCTTCAAGGAATGGTCCAACTTTAATGTAATTTAATCTCTTATATGGTACTCTGCAGCTAAATAGTTGTTTAAACTCATCGTTCATTGCTTCTTTCCAGACGAATGTACGTGTCAGAAAACGTGTTTCACTATTCTCATAAATAAGTTATCCAAAATCTACATTTTTCGAGATCATATTATTTATTACCTTTTCCAATCATCCACTTTGTCATATCATTTATAAAAGTTTGAATAAATTCTTATTATCATGCATTATCAAAGTAATGCAGCAATCAATGTTCAATCATTGCAAAAAAAAAAAAATTAAAAAAGAAAATAGAAGGAAAAGTTAAAAGAAAAAATATACGTTTTTACGTTTAATTGTAAAAACCTTCATATTTATTATATAAATAGTATCGCCATTTCGAATAGTAGTGTACTTGAACTTTTGGAAAAAAATTTTGCCTGCGACAATTAGGTTTTATGGGTGTGTAATTTCCATTCTAACAACTTTATGTTTTTATTGAAGTACTACTCAACTGATTGTAAGTTATAAGAATATGATTAAGGGGTTAGGGCACTCTAGAGGCCGAAAAAATAAGCTTTTTTAGGATTTTTTTTCAGAAATACTACAAAATAAATCGAGATTCCAATAAAGAGTATTTATTATACATATCAGTGACTGTATACAAAAATTCTTTTGAAGCGATTAATTTCAAAATGTCGGCTGAGCAGCGTTTTTCCGATGACTTCTCCGTTTTTTCAGGGTCCACGTCCGGACAAACAGCTTCTATAATTTTTGAATTATAATAAGCCAATTTAATTTTTTATTTTATATAATAAGTGCTATAGAAGTACGTAGATTTTTTTCAATATATTAATTTTTGGCCAAATGGCGCACTTACAAAGAGGTAAGTGAAAAATTTGCCTAAAAAATCATCAGATAATTGTTAATAACAAATGAACTATGCAATATAAAAAATAATCCTACGTACTTCCATAGACAATGTATTTTTCAAGATATATTTAATATTTCAAGTAAATCGGTGAAAATTGTCTGAGTTATGCTTCTTGCCAACTTAAAAAATGCAGTTTTGAGATACACGCTGCACAGCCGTCGTTTTGAAATTAATCGCTTCAAAAGAATTTTTGTATACAGTCACTGATATGTATAATAAATACTCTTTATTGTAATCTTGATTTATTTTGTAGTACTTCTGAAAAAAAATCCTAAAGAAGCCTATTTTTTCGGCCTTTAGTATTTTTTAGGCCTCGTACGATACAATGTAGCACAGGAAAAATTGGCACTTAGTTTACGAGATGTTGATAAATTGTTGTTGGCGAATAAAAATTTAATATAATTGTATCTATTTAATATTATTTTACCAAATTTAAATTGTCACAAGTAATTACATAAATCCATAATAAAAACAAAAATAAAAATAAAATATTCTGTGTATTTTTGCAAGCACTTTATTTTACACTAATTTAAACAGATAAAGTAAACATAATTAAATTTTCGATACTTTATACTATTCTTATGGATTAAGAATTATTATAAATTTCCATTTACCAAAATGGAAAAATATATTCTAATGCTTTTGTTTTAAATTAAAAGTATTAATAGTAAATAGTTTTATAAATTTTGAACATTAAAATTATATTACAGTAATGTACCATGTAATACATATTAAACTTTAAATGCACCACAACAAATTATAGTTTTTTTTTCAACTCTGCATGAAAAAAAGTACTGTCTCTTTGCGGAAGACACAAATAAAAAAAAAAAAAAAATACCAAATGGAATTGAATTTCAATTTCAATTAAATTTTATCGTACGAGTATTTACATTCATCTCACTACAAAATTCAATATCATTTTAAAGTGGAGAATTATTTTATTTTTTTAGTATATTGTTCATTGATAATTTTACTTCCAAGTCCATATGTTACCAAATTCTATTTTGTGTTGAAAATTGGAAGTTAGAAATGTAGACATAGCTTCAATCTCTTGTTTTTACATAAAATAATAAATTTTTTGTGATATTAAAGAGAAGTTATATACTGATTTAATTAAAACATTAAAGTAATTTTCATCAGTAATTTTGGTCGACGAATAATAAAACGAATTTTATCACTTTTTCATCTTTTATCATAATTATTAGCATACTTTTAATCGAAATTATCAGTTTAGATAGAAATCTATTGCACAGTTGAACATCGATTATAACAATATATAAATAGCAGCGATTATTTTTACAATTTTTAAAAATATTTTATAAACAATTCTTTTAAGGTCTTACATTAACATCTGGAAAGTATTAAACTTTAGTTTTCCACTACAAAACGCAAATAATAATCCTAATAATGGAAAGAGATATTACTCACTGCTGTTAATTAAATATTAAATTGTAACATGAAGGAGATTTAATGACTTAATTACACTGATATAAAATTAATCTATGATGCAACCGCTAGTATTGATTGATCGTCGTGGTTGAGAAATCTTACTTCATTTCTCGGATATTCACCGCTACATTTCACGAAAACTCAAACTAGCTATTTCAATAAACATTTTATTAAAATAATATTTTTGTTAGAAGATGGAAATTTTCGACAGTTCATACTTTATAATCAATAAAACCTTATTAATAAAATTTGGTTTGTGGCCATATCTTAGTAAAACAAGAAAAAATGTATCTTTATTTATTTTTTCATTATTGTTCTTTTCATTGATTATACCTATCGTAAGTGATATCAGTAAGCAAAAGATTAATATTCTGATTTTATTTTAAATTATTTGTTCAAAATTTTTAAAAATAATTTTAAAAACTAAAAACTTTGTCTTTTTTTTTTTTTTTATTAATAAAAAGATTTTTTTTATAATGGACAATTTTATTTCTTAACCATTAATAATTGATAAATATTTATATTTGTTAAATCTAAAGTACGATAGAAATAATTTTTAATATTTTAGAAAATTTTCTATTTAACTGGTACAAAATGTTACCATTAATTAAATATTTATAAAATTTACGAAAAAATTTAATTTATAGAAGAATTATATTTACAAAATTTTAATTTTATTTTTATTTGTAATGTGCAAATTTATTAATCAATGAATAATATAATTAATATTTAAATTATTATTTAGTTGTTATTGATCTGAATTAATATTGTAGACTGCAGGTATGATACAATCTTGGGAAACAGATTTAGTAGAAGTACTAGAAAACTTTATTGCAGCATTATTGTTGTTGAATATGTATGGCAAATATTTCTCAGCCCATATATTTGAAAATAGAGTAAGCTTATGTATATAACAAAAAGTTTTATTGAACTTCTATTCTGTTAGATAAATGTTTCTATCAAAAAAACTGATGAAGAATTCTTGCAAATAAGTTTGTCACAATCTCTTACACTAAATAAAAAAAAATATGATCTGTTTAGAAAGTTTTAAAAATTTTTAATAACTGAACTAATATAATTAATTTTTTCATCATAGATAAAAGAAGTTTATGAACAATTAGTTCTTGATTGGAAATCTTTGACCGACGAGAAGGAATTGGAGATTTTACATAATCATGCGCAACAAGGACGATTGATGACAATATTATACGTGAGTTGATTGAATTATCATTATGTTTTAGGCTTTTTTTTAATTTTTTAATGGATAATTTATTTAATTTAATTTATTTTAATTGGAGGTCCAATTCTCCGTATAAAATTATGTTTATTTTTAATCACACACAGTTAAATTAATTACCGGACTCGATTTTTTACCCTAATACCATATAAGAAGCGCTGGATTGTCGGACTGGATGCTTTAATTGGACTGGATGTTGTAAAAAAATCAGATCGGTCAATGAAATAATGAACACGCGTGCTTTCACTTTAATAATATTTATCATGCCAAAAAAACTACACTAAATTAACAATAATAACGGCACCTCTGTACTCAATCCTCATACCTCAATCCTTTTAAGAGGGGAAGACCTCCAGACAACAAGTTTTTCAATAATTTTTTACAAAAAACTGAGAGTATTTATTACATTGAATGAAACTACATATTGACATTGATGTTCAAATTTACACACAAATTTTTTTATAAGAAAAAAACAAAACAAAATACATCTGCTCAAACTTGGCTCCATCAATTTGTGCTGTGGAATGCGCAGCTCCTTGTAGTCAACTGAAATCAACCGCCAACGCATCGTTCAAGCAAATCATCTCGTGACAAATCTTCATAAATTGGCTGCATGTTTTTTTTTACGTCTTCGTGCAGTAGAGCTAGATGTTCATAAGGAATATTTTTGGCTTGTGCAGCGTTGTATTTACACCACGAGTCGAAAAAAAGGAAAATTGATTTCCTTGAAATTTTTTACGGCGAGGATAGTTTGGACAATAATTTGAATTATTTTTATCAACTTTATGACTCATTTTATCAAGTGATTATTCAAAACGCGATTCAAAATAACAACACGAGGTACTGAACTGTATACTAACAACAAACCGTTTTACAACTGACTGTTTGTGTGCAAACAAAAACGACAGTTACTCAATTTAAATAATCGTCTAAAGTGCCTCTTATTTTCCAAAAAGTAAAATACAAAACTTATGTGGGTAAGAAATTAAAAGGTATAGGCCGTAAAGAGCGCGCGCTCGCTTACCTGCTTTCGGTACTTTCGACGCTCATCACTTCACTGACTTTTTAGGGACTTCTTAGACTTCCTATTGAGCTTAAAACATTAAAAATATATTCTTTAGATTGTAAATGAATTTTTAAAGCAAAAGAAAAATGTGTAAAAATTGAAAGTTCTGGAGGGTCTTCTCCTTTTAAGGTGATTTAAAAGTAACGATAACCGATATAAAACATATTGTTTATCGGTTTCAATTTTATTTATTTTTAAACATAATTTCCTTGTAAATCAACGCTTGTGGACTAAGTGCATACTCCTTACTTTAATTCTTCATTTCTCTACTGCAACTACTATTCTTTCTGACTTCTCTAATCCGACCACTTTTTTACTTTTTTTCAAATATCCAAATTCTAATTGAGATAGCAAATTTTCTTCGGAACTTTGAGCAAATAATTAATTTGTATTAATTACGGTCCAGTTAGTGTTGCTCTCGTCCTTTACTTAATTTCTATAATTCGTATTATGTTATATTATAATAATCTATATTATCCGGTTATGTTCTTATAACTTGCCTAATGTGTATGAGCGAGAGGTAGATAAACGTTTATTTGTACGAAAACAAACAGTAAATAAATTATAAAAATATTGCACAAGTAATATCACAGTCAAGTCTTTATACTAATAAATAATAATATACAATACTTTAAGTCAGTCTTAATAAAAGCCACATCACAGCCATGTTCAAATACGAATAAACGGAAATTTAATACTTTGTTCATCTATCAATCAATACATTAAAAAAAATAAAATATAGTATATACAATACAATAGTCAAACAAAAAAAAAAACTCATTCATCCCTCAAATACAATCATGCTATTAAATCTGAGTACAAGGGACAATACAAAATAAATTAATATATTGGGTGTACAACTTTGCTTCCGCCATTTTGCAATAAATGGCTGTAGCGGTAAGTGGTAGTTGAAATAAATAGATCATAGATGTCATATAATAACACATCGTTCAATACGTCCCGAGACTAACAACGAAAACAACATTTTTTTTCAAAAATCATTTTTATTCATCAATATAATCTCCTTTTAGAGTGATACAATCTTTCCAACGCCTTTCCAACTATTTCTTTTAATTTAACTAATTTCTTTTAACTATTTCTTCAATTCTATACCATGTTTATAGAAGGATTTATCCTTTGCTTCAAAATAGGCTTCAGTTTCGGCAATGACCTCCTCATTCAAGCCAAATTTTTTTCCCTGGAGCATTTTTTTGAGATCAGCAAAGAGCCAGTAGTCGCTGGAGGCTAAATCTGGCGAATACGGGGGGTGGGGAAGCAAATCAAAGCCCAATTCGTTCAATTTTGCCATTGTTTTCATGGAATTGTGGCATGGTGCATTGTCTTGGTGGAAAAGGATTTTTTTCTTCTTCATGTGCGGTCGTTTTGCTGCGATCTCCTCCTTCAAACGTACCAACAAGTCAATATAATAATCACTGTTGATCGATTTACCTTTTTCCAGGTAGTCAATGAAAATCACGCCATGTGTATCCCAAAAAACAGACGCCATGACTTTGCCAGCAGACTGCTGCGTTTTTGGACGCTTTGGGCGGCTTTCGCCAGCCATGCGCCACTCAGATGATTGCCGATTCGACTCCGGAGTGAAATGATGTATCCATGTTTCATCCATGGTCACGTATCGACGCAGGAAATCCTTTTTATTGCGAGTAAATAGCGATAAACAGCTCTCTGAATCGTCGACTCGTTGCTGTTTTTGTTCCACTGAAAGCAATCGCGGCACCCACTTGGAAAAAACCTTTTTCATGCTCAATTTTTCATGAAGGATTGTAAATACGCTCCCAGATGATCCAGATGATATCTGTGTCATTTCTGCAATCTCACGGACCTTCACTTTGCGATTTTTCATTACAATTTTTAACACTTCACTCACATTTTCCTGTGTAACGGCTTCCAATGGCCTACCCGAACGTTCCGCATCGTTTGTGTCCGTACGACCACGTTTAAACTCAGCATACCAACGACAAATCGTTAGTTAGGATGGAGAGAAGTCCGGGTAATGTTTTTCAAGCCATTGCTGGGCTTCTACGGTGTTTTTACCCATTAAAAAACAATGTTTTATCAACACGCGAAACTCGCTTTTTTCCATTTTTCAAATAAATTACAAAGTGACTTTACTCTAACCTCGATAACTCTGCTGTCTGTGATCCGATCGACGTGAAATTTTTACACGTTTCATGTAAAGGTTCGCACTCTATGGAAACGTGGCCAGTTTAGTACTACTAGCACCATCTCTGGGTTAGTCTCGAGACTTATTGAACGATGTGTTAAGCTTAGGTATTTGTAAACATAACGCCATCGAAATATTAGTCGATTTGTGTCCGCATCATAAAGTTATTCTTGATTAAACATGTCAGCTTACGAGCCAAATTCTCGTCATTTGCGGGAGGTTTTAATTTTCTGCTTTAATATGAAGAAATCTGCGACTAAAGCTCATTGAATGCTCTCAAATACCTATGGTGAGGCCGCTATTAGTGAAAGAACATGCCGAGAGTGGTTTCAACGCTTCAAGAACGGCGATTTTAACGTCGAAGACCAGCATGGCGGTGGAAGAAAGAAGTTTTTCGAAGATGCAGAATTGGAGGCATTACTTGATCAAGACTCGTGTCAAACGCAACAAGAATTGGCAGGATTATTGGGAGTAACGCAACAAGCCATTTCAAAACGCCTGAGAGTCATGGGAATGATTCAGAAACAAGGAAATTGGGTGCCGTACGAGTTGAAGCCGAGAGATGTTGAACGGCGTTTGTGTGTTTGTGAACAGCTGCTTGCAAGGCAAAGACGGAAGGGATTTCTGCATCGCATTGTGACTGGGGACGAAAAATGGGTACACTACGATAATCCCAAGCGCAGAAAATCATGGGGATATCTCGGCCATGCTTCCACGTTAACGGCCAAACCGAATATTCACGGTTCCAAGGTCATGCTCAGTATTTGGCGGGACCAGCTCGGCGTAGTGTACTATGAGTTGTTAAAACCGACTGAAACAATCACAGGCGATCGTTATCGAACGCAATTAATGCGTTTGAGCCGAGCATTGAAAGACAAACGGCCGCAATACAACGAGAGGCATGATAAAGTGATTTTACAGCATGACAATGCTCGACCCCATGTTGCGAAAGTGGTCAAGACATACTTGGAAACTTTGAAATGGGAAGTCCTACCCCACCCGCCGTATTCTCCAGACGTTGCTCCCTCGGACTATCACTTGTTTCGATCAATGGCACACGGCCTGGCTGACCAGCACTTCCGGTCTTATGAAGAAGTAAAAAATTGGATCGATACGTGGATCGATTCAAAAGATGACCAGTTTTTTCAACGCGGGATTCGTATGTTGCCCGAAAGATGGGAGAAAGTAATGGCCAGCGATGGACAATACTTTGAATCAAAAATGTATAACCAGTTTTTTACAATAAAGCCTCAAATTTCGGAAAAAAACGGTGGAAGCAAAGTTGTACACCCAATATAATAAATAAATACAAAAATGAACAATAGAAAAAAATACAAAAATAAATAATACATCAGTTGAGTTCGAGGAGGTGACTCTTAATTGCTTTCTTGAACCAGCTAAGGGATTAAAGATTTCGAAACTCAGCAGGGAGGGAGTTCCATAAATGCGCAACTTGAACTAGGAACGAATGTTTAGCAGTCTCAGTGCGCATCGAGGAAACGACGAGTTGCTTTGCCTAGCTCCTCAGTGCACTCCTGGGCACATACTCAGAGAAGAGACTCTTTAAGTCCGGTACTACGCATGCGTACAATTTTGTACATTTGTACTGCCATAAAATACTGTTTGCTCATATCGGTACGCAGCCAACCTTGAGAAACATGGTCGTTCCCCTTAAGACCCTTAACGTATCGTACACAGGAATTCTATAGCGTTTGCAGTCCATTCCGTTGTTCTTGAGAAGCATCCAGCGTAACCACTGAACAATAGTCCAGATGAGAAAAGAGCAGCTCCTCAGCAAGCCTCTTACGGAGTACTTGAGATGTATACTTCTACAAAAACTGAAGGCTATATAGTACTATATTGAATTTCTTAGTTGTATAATCTATGTGTGGTTTCCACGACAGCTTAGAATCTAAAATCATCCCAAGACTGGAAACAGTGTCTGAGAAGGGAATACGAACACCCTCTTCAAGATCAATGTAGGCTTACTCTCCATAAAAATCATTAACAAATTTTTGATAACCAAAGTAAATAGCCAGAGAGAGAGAGAGAGAGAGAGAGAGAGGGAGAGACAAAGAAAGAGTCATTTACCCGACTTCACGCGTGAGAGTTTTCCACGCCTGGAGCTTACAGTCTAAGTTTGTTTGTGCCAGACCAGCAACACTGCAAGCGATCTGGCAACACTGCGCTGTTGCCAGATCACTTGCACGTATGTGAGTACCTTCCCATGGCTCAGTGGGAGCTTAAACACCTTCCGTTAACTACGTTATTTTTGTGACGGCTATTAGTGTAATTTGGTTGTACGTCACACAAAATAGAACAGCGATGACAACGCCCCATGTCACACTACCCTCTCCGTCACAGAACTTTTGACCTCAAATGACATTCCTGTGGTTCCCCCTCCCAGCCCTCCTATTCATCTGACCTCAGTCCCTGTGACTTTTTCCTTTTTCTTAAACTAAAAAATGTCCTCAAAGGACGTCATTTCGGGACTTCAGAAAACATCTAAAAGAGTGTAACGGACATGCTGATGACCATACCGGTTGAAGACTTCCAGCGCTGCTACCAAAAGTGGGAACAACGTCTCCATTGGTGTGCAGCTGCCTAAAGAAACTACTTTGAAGGGGATAACATTGATGTTTGAAAAAAATATAAACTTTGGTAAATTAAAAATCAGTCTCATTACTTTTCTGCCACACCTCGTAAGTGACTCAATAAATAAATCGTATTTTTTTGAGATTAACATGAGAAGAAAACCATTTAAAAAACATAATTTTAATTTACATTGGTTTTTCGCAAATTAGCATTATAAAATAAGCTTTTTTTTAATGCTTATTTTTTTTTAATCAATGCAAATTGATATTTTTATGTTTTAAATGCTCGGATCGTGACGAAGACATCCGAAAGCATCTAGAAAAATGGTTATTGTTTAAAATTTCATTAAAAGCTAAGCCCAAAGTCATAGTAAAAATTGTTATTTGACAATAGCTTAAGTCAAGAAAATAGTAATTTTTTAAAATTTTATCGGTTCTATTAACCGTACTGGCGAGAAATGGCGACATTTATTACAATTATTTTGAAATATCTTAACAGGCTATATTAAATGATTGGTCATCTCATCTTGAATCACCCTATAATATTAATTTCTTAGGTCGGTTATGTTTGCTTTACCGTTATTGTCATTCTCGGCACGTTTATATTTATTTCTTTGGCAATGATGTTATATTTGTTGATTAAAAAAAAATTTTTCTTGTAAGTTTCAAAAAATTTAAGATTATTTAAAATACAATATTAATTTTTCAGGTTGGTTATTTGTTCATCGTTTCTTTGATATCTAACAGTCTTCCATTCATCCCTATAATAATGGATGCATTGATACCACTTGAAAATGCAACTCGTCTCCGAATTTATACTTATCATCCGAATTATTTTATCATCGATGCGCAAAAGTATTATTTGGAGCTAATTATTTTTCATGGAGCTATAGTAATTACAATACTTGTACTCAATACAGCTGCATTAGATAGTATGGTCATGGCTAATATTAAACATGCTTGTGGATTATTTGCTATCGCATGGTTACTGACTTATTATTATATATTTTCTAAAAATACAAAAGCGTTCTTGAGTTATTGTAAAATTATGACTTCTTTACATTTTAAAGCATTTTTAATCTTTGAGAAATTAAAAAAAATTAATAGCAAATTCAAATTAATACTTGCTTTTAACCCATTGGGTACCGATTTATTTTAAAAATTTTTTGGATGTTTAACAGGTTTAATTTTTTTGTGCATGGAATTTTATGTAAGATGATTAGATTTTTATAAGAATTTATTTATTTAAATGATATTTAGACTATTAAATGAACATCAGAATTATAAAAGAATTATGAATTTGACGACTATAACTCATTATATATATGTGACAAGTTTCAGTCGTCAAATTTATCCAAAAAGTTAATTTAATCTTCAGAAGTGGATATTGTCGAGTGTTTTGTGTTTCTTCCATATATTTAAAACATTATTTATTTGCATTTCATTATTATTATTTTTTTTTAATATTTATTTATATTAGCACTTTAAATAATAAAAAAAATATCTAATAATTGATTAACTTTATATTGAACATTAAATCTACCAGACTGGTCAAATGACTGGTTTAAAAAATTTCATTTTTGATTTTCTTATTATTTATTTGTTATTTTTTAATCGATTCGTAAATTTATTGCAATTGTTATTTATTTATATGCCAAATATAGTAAATGGCATATTTTTAGTTATAAATCATAAAATTTATCTTACTAAAAATGGGTCATTTTGATCCCGGTAGGTTTAGTGTTAATATTTTGCATAGTTACAGATTAGAAAACATCGGAAGATTAGAAAATGATGAACAATTTGGAATAAAACTTTATGATACGTATCAGATTGGAAACGATATAAGAGAAATTTGTCGTATACACCGAAATTCTATAAGGTTACTATTTCTTAAAATCTATTAATGGATGGAATATTATTATATTTAGTAACTTAAAGGTTTGCAGAGTTTTAATATATAATCAATGAATTAATGATTAAAAAATTATTCTAAAATAAAAATATACATCACATAAGTTAAGTGCTTGAATAAAGTAGCATATTAAATCTTAATATACAGGGTCTAATAAGTTCCGGGATGGCGCGATAATTTGTAAACTAACGATTGTAGAAAAAAAGTGAGATATATGATAATTACGATTTTTCCTGGCTAGTCGATGATGATCTCAGATTTGACCTTGATCATGACTTTCAATATCATTTGAAGGTCAAGTCGATTTTTTTTAATGGGACGCTATATTTTTTTCACGGGGAATCAATAGAGCGGAAAATTTTACGTTCATATATGTCCTTCACTATCTTAAAATTTGACCTTGAAAGATCATATCATGGTTATTATGCTACAGCTGCGAATTAATTCGAGCAACGATAAGAGAAGGTCAAAGAAAAAAATAGGATTGTATGACTTTTTTCTGGCTATCCAATGATGACCAGTAGATAGCTGGAGAAAAATCCTAAACCTATGGTTTGACAGTTTTTCTCTAAGTTAACTATTCAAGCTTCAATGCAGTTCTGATGCGATGTCCTTGACCATGACTTTTTAAGGTTAAAAATGTGGAATGGTCAAGGACATATTTGGACGCAAAATTTTCGCTATTTTCATTTCTGAGTATTCGTGACTCAAACTCTAAAATAAATGCATTTACATTCTGTCAAAAAAGTACCGGGAATTGTCGATTTAAATCTGGCGGGGCAATTTAGGCAGGTAAAATTTTTTTTTTCTAGGTTGGTACAACTGTCCTTAATGACTATGCCAAGTTTGAGCGGAATCTGTCAACGAGTGTGTTTACAGTAGCTGGTTAAGTCAGTCGATGTCAATAGTGCGTGCCGATTTTTTACAATTGGTGATCACGTTGAACAAAGAATTTGTCTAAAATTTTGTGTTGCGAATGAAATTTCGTGTGCCGATGCATTGAAATTTTTGCAAAAGGCGATAAAGGTAATAAAGCACTATCGAAAACCCGTGCGTATGAGTGGTACAAAGCCTTCAAGGAGGGTCGTGAAGTCGTCGAAGTCGACTTGCTTCGTTCCGGACGCCCATCGACGGCTTCGAGCGCAGATAACGTCGATAAAATTAAGGAAATGGTGCTTGAAAACCGTCATACCAGCTTGAGAGAGATAGCACATGAACTTGAGATATCCCACGAGTCCACACGTACGATTTTAATTGATATTTTGGGCGAACAACTCGTGGATTTTGCACGACGATAACGCGCCGTCTCACCGAGCTACGATTGTGACCGACTTTCTTGCCAAAAACTCAACGAACACGCTTGAACAACCACCGTATTCGCCGGATTTGTCTCCCTGTGACTTCTTCCTCTTCCCGAAACTTAAATTGCCGCTCCGGGGCACCCGTTTTCAGTCGATTGAAGCCATAAAACAAAATTTGGCGCGCGAGCTGAAGGCCATCCCGGAAAGCGCCTATAAAAAATGTTCCGATCATTGGAAGTGCCGTTGGCATAGATGTATCGGAGCAAATGGAGCCTATTTTGAAGGCGACCCAATAAATTTTGATTATTAAACGTAAAGATGTTGTTTTAATTTAAAATTCCCGGTACTTTTTTGACAGACAGTATATTAAATTCAATATTTTTGTGTAATTCAATATTAATTTTGTAAAATTTCATGTATGATGTAAAATCAAATTCATTTGTATTGCTAAGTCTCGAAGCGTAAAATGTAAACAATACTAGGCTTTGTGTTTAAAATTGATAAACTTTCATTTCGGCTATTCGTTTATTATAAGAAAAGCGATTGTAACAAAGAAAATGTACAGAGTATGTCGGAAAAGTTCCCGAACTTATTTTGTAGCGCTTGTGCAAGTGGCGCCACCTCTTGGACGCCACCGGTACTATGATGCTACATCCCTCTGGAGTATCTGAGAATTTTTTCACCAGTGTCCGTTCATTAGTTGCCGAGATAGACGTGCTTGAGTGAACGTGTGTTTAGTACCCCGGTGCAAGGAACCGGGATCGTGGAGTTTGCTGGATGACAATGCGCCTGCTCATTCTTCGAACATTGTGAAGCGTTATCTCGCCGAAAATCAGATCCCACGCATCAATCACGCCCCATACTCGCCAGATCTGGCTCCAGCCGACTTTTTCCTATTTCCCAAGTTAAAAATGGCCTTGAAAGGACGATTTTTTGAAGATGTACCGAGCATTCAAGCGACTTGCACCGAGCGTCTCACAGCGATAACTTCAGAGGAGTACCAGAGAGCCTTCGAATCACTCACGGAGCGCTCAAATGAGTGTATATCTAGGGAAGGGGACTAACATATGTTGAAAGTTAACTGGAATAAATTTCTTTAGATATAATTTTCGATTTATTTCAAAAGTTCGGAAACTTTTCCGACATACTGTGTATCCAAAAGTACTGTGTAACCCAAAGAGTTTTTAAGGAATCACATTAATCGAAAAATTGTTCGAAAAACTTTTATTATATTATAACTACCGGCTCATTTAGCTAATGACCTCCTTGTGCACGGGTTCGCCCGTGGCCTAGAAGCCCTACGTATCCGTGCAAAAAGAGCACAGAGCCGTGATCAACCTCAAGAGCTCAGCTTCCTCGAAGGTTTACGTGCACAGTGATATTACTCCTGTGTCCGTCAGGCTATTGAGCGAAGCAATTCGAACCGGGAAGTCGCGAACTAGAAAAACGCGAGAAATATAAAATTGAATTAGAGAGACGAAAAGTCGCGTAAATAGCCGTACGGATCGGCGCGCGAGGCGTCAGAGCAGTGGGGGAAGGACCGCGGGGTACTATTAAAGTGCGTGTGTACAGCGCGGCCGTTCAGTCCTTGAAAGCTCCGAAACGGATAAATGTAAGTAATAAAGATATTTAAAAAAAAAAAAAAAAAAAACTTCAATTTAATCATCTACACTGGGGTTGAAATTAGGGCATTCTTTTTAAAAAATCAACTTGGCCTTCAAATTATCTTAAAGGTCGTAAAGTCAAGGTACGATAAGTTCTTTGTAATATTATGTTATTTAAGGCCAGGTTACCCCAATAAACGTAATTTTTTTCAATACATTTTATTCATAGTACGAAACATGTTGAGTAATCAATTTTTTTACATATGAAAGCACATATATAAATTTACTTGAAATAATTTTTTTTTTTTTTTTTTTCAAAATGGCGGTCCTGAAAATGGCTGCTGAAACTCATCTGATTCACAGATGGATGACATCATTTCTTGGAAAAGAATTATCTGAAAGCAAAAAACAAAATGGTTTCATGTTCTGTATCGAATTGGCGATGGCCTCAAGCAGAATGAAATATTTTCAATGAAAAAAAAACAAAATGGCGGACTTTTGAATTTTTTTAACATTTTTTTTCACTTTTAATTGTTTATAACTTTTTTAAATAATAATGAATATTTCTGGTTCTGCTTGAGGCCATAGCCAGACATCTAAAGAGTAAAATGCCGTTTGGTTCATATCGATAAGTGCAATAGTTTTGAAATGAGAGTGTCATCCATGCGAAAAAACGTGGTTCGGAGAAAAATCAGTTCAAAGTTTTTATTCGTAAAAAATCGTAAAAAAAATGAATTTTACTCACATATCCATTCCAGCTTCATACACAGCTCCTTCCTGGTCTTCGTAGGCATCATTCTCAAGAATTCTTGCATTTCTTAAAGAAGTTCTATGTTCTTTAGACGCTTCAGTAGCTTCTAGCTCAGCTCGATCAACACGTCTGCTGTTGGCCCTATCAGCAAAGTGCCTTGCTTCCGGGCCGATTCTTACACCCATAACTTCCATTACTTTTAATATGGGTAAAAGCCCTTCATTGAAAATGCAAGCAGCACTGAGAGCAGCAATTTCAAGCGTTTTTTTTCCAACAAACTTATGTTTAGGGGCTATGTTCCAAACACATGAGTTGTAACTTTCGTGTAAAACACATGCTTTTTTCTTTATTTTGACAGCCTCGCCGTACGGTTCAGATTCTTCGAGTCTCTTGAAAGTTTTAGAGTCACCGTCGCCGACATAATATTCATACATAACACCGTACTGCTCCACAGACCTCCGAAACATCTCTTGCACTCCTTCAACTTCTATGAGACCGGCACTACCATCATGATCCCTTGTGCATTTGCCTTCTTCACAATGTTCGGTAAACCAAGCATCGAACTCTGGCGTATCTTCGGGGAATTTTTTTGAATAGTTACTGCATGCTTGGCAAACCTTCGATTTTACTATGACATCTATGACTTTGTTCGTGTACTTGCCGATCAAACTAACAATACCGAGTAAAGCTGTGAATCCTCTTTTTGGCCAGGAACCATCGCCCGAAACCGTAAGCCTATCTTCGGGTAATCCTCTCTCTTTATTTTTTTCTTGCTCTTCTTTAGCAGCTTTTTTGAAAACCATTTCACTAACAGCCTTCAATGCAATATGAACTTGCATTATGCATTTATAATAGCCATTTATACTGAATGCAGTTGCTGAGATATCCATCACTCCACAAAAATTCAATAAGCCATACAATCCAACTCCTAACAAGCGCATTGCATAAACTATTCTTCTGTTTATTTCATAACCATTTTTTATTTTTGGAGATGAAGGGATTGGTTCACTCTCCTCACAACCACAGATAATTTGTAACTCAAAACCTAATCCTTTTTCGACACTTTTTGCAAATTCCACTTTTTTATTACACTTTGCACAAACAACTCTCTGTTGCAATGTAGCAAATACAGACCACTGAACGATCACGTAAGTCAGCAACGGATGGATTTTCACTTCAAGTTGAGGATCGGCGTTTTTTAGTTTTTTTGCAGCAGCACTGGTTTGCTCTGTATCATCATTGGAACTATGTTGGTTACCCAAAAAACTCCTTCTTCCTGACCTATGTGGGACACCACTTTTTCTTTTTTTGTCCATGATAAATTTTGAGAGCTCACAAACGAAAAATTTACCGACGCGTGCGAGGACTGAACAGAATAACCATCACCAACGAAAACTTTACTTGTACTGCCGTATATTATATTCGAAGGACGCTCTCTAACTGTAAAGGACAGAATATTTTCGAGAAATATAGAAGGGAACAAAACAATAAAACGATCCGAAGGCACGCAGCAGCTGCCGCTACGGAAGGCGCTCGAGCGGCCGGATTTACCGCAGCGCTCCCCACTCTTTTATACCTGCTTCTCGGTCTTGCTGACCTTCGGGACTAGTTCTATACTATTTCTACGAGTATACTGTAGCAATTTATGAAAAAAAAAAAATTTCGATTTTTTCAAAATTGTTTGGGGTAACCTGGCCTTTAAATTGTTTCGAAAAAATTCATCTTTATTTACATTTAAATATAAACTATCGTTATTACGATTCGACTGCGTAATATCCACACATTAGTCACTGAAATTGATTATCTCCTGAATACCGACCAAAATTTTGCCAAGAGATTTGGTACAATTTTTATAATTTGAAGAATATTTAAATAATTGAAAATAATTAAAAGATCCACAGCGTTTTATTATGCGCCTTACGTAGTAAAAGAATTAAATTTATTTTAAATTTTATGTTTTTGTAATACAAAAATTGTTTTATAAATTTTTTAGAAGCGTAAAAAGAATTGAAAATTCATTCAGCATTAGTTTTCTTCTTGTAGTTGTATCAGCTATGATTATTCTTGCTGTGCTAATATTTGACGTAAGATATAATTTTTATAATTTTACTAGTTGTTAAAAATTCATCAAAAAATAAAAATCTAGTGATTCAAAATCTTTTTTCAGTTACATTATAGCTTGGATAAACCTTTACGAATTATAATTATTATCGGATTGATTCTGGCAGTTAATATTTCTATATTTATTATTAATTATTGTTCTCAAATAGTAATAAACAGCAGCGAAGAAGTTTTTAAATCTGCGTAAGCTATTTACTTTATAATATAAATTGTTGGCAATTTTTATTTTTGTAATGACATATTATAAATCTACTCCACGTTTTAATTCAAACGATGAATTTATTTAATAATTATGTAGAAAAACTAACTATATGTAAGTGTTGTCAGCATATTGAAATAAGTAAATTAATTTAAATTGTTAAATAAATCTGAAAATTATGAATACGGCGACATTATCTAACTGAAACATTTACATTAAAACATTTTAAAAAGTACGACTGCCGAATATCGGAGTTATTTTTTTTATAACGGTAATGCCGCTAACTTTCAGATATATTTGCATTTATTATAAAAGTATTGTATATCTTAAAAAAGGTTTTTAGATTATACCTTTTTTATAATAGATCTGATATACTTTGAAAAAGGTCAAAAGAAGGTTTTAAAAGATCTTTTATTTGATAGAATTTACTAATATTTTTTCTACCAAAAATCCCATAAGTTTCGATATTGGATTTGTTGATATTCAACGAATCCTGTGTCTTTCGGGATAAAGATTTCAACAATGCCACAAACTTAAAAATCAAGTCCGATGTTTAAAAAATTATAGTAGAATAAAAAAAACGTTAAAAAATACATACAATAAACATTAATTGCAGTAAGGAAATTAATGCTCGAAAGTATATAAAAGTAACCAAACTGTCCAAATAATCAAATTTTTACGAGTAAAATGGGCAAAATAATTTTTAAAACATATTACTTTTCAAATAGGGAATAAAAAGGAAAATTTTTCTCTAGAAGAAATTTTTTTTTGAATATATATATAAAACCAAAAATTATGTACATTTATTTTTAAAAGATTTTAAAAACACATTATTCAAACTTGAAACTAAAATATAATTTATATGAAATGGTCACGTGTCTTATTAGGTTTCACATTTTTTTTATAAATAATGATCGTTTATTTCATAACATTTAGTGTAAATTATTTAAATTGTATCTATTACAGATATTTTAGTAATTGGTATAATTTATCAGCAAATGCTAGAAAACTAATATTTATAATACTTCAAAGAAGTAGAAATGGTTGTACAATCAGTGCTGGATCGATCTGCGAATTAAATCTACAAAATTTTGCAGCGGTATGTAACAATTGTTAAAAATTCTATAATTATTATACTTTACTAAAAATATACATATTTATAAATACATATATATATATATATACACACAAATATACTACTATAATCAAAAACTAAAACCAATTTCTTTTTTTTTTTTTTTTTTTAATTTCTTTATTTAATCTTTTAAATCTATTTCGTTGCCTTCAAAGTAATCTCCGCTCGACACAATACACTTATGCCAACGTTTTTTCTAATCCTTGAAACATTCAGAAAAGTCCTTTTCTGAATTGCCTTCAATTGACGCAGCGATTCACGTTTAATCTCCTTAATCGAGTCAAAACGATGTCCCCGAAGTGGTCTTTTAAGTTTATTAAACAGCCTGAAGTCGCACGGCGCTAAATCAGGCGAATACGGTGGTTGTGGAACGATATGAGTTGAATTTTTGGTCAAAAAGTCGCGAATAATCAATGCGGTATGAGACGGTGCATTATCGTGATGCAAAAACCATGACTTGTCTTACCACAATTCTGGCCTCTTTTTGCGAATAGCTTCACGCAAACGACGCATAACACTCGAATAATATTACTTATTAACAGTTAGGCCCGGCGGAAGAAATTCTGAATCTACGACATCACGATAATCGAAGAAAACTGTCTACATGACCTTGATTTTTGAACGGCTTTGACGTAATCTTTTTGGTCTTGTTTCGCCTTTGGCACGATATTCGCTTGATTGATCGGTTGTTTCTGGATCATAGGCATGAATCCATGTCTCATCTCCCGTAATAATGCGTTCCATGACGTTCTGGTAGTCAGAATCAGCATCTCTTCGCACACATTAACACGACGATCTTTTAAAAAAAAATTGAGTGTTTTTGGAACCAATCGAGATTCGACGTGTTTGAAACCCAAACGATCTTACAAAATTGCATGAATCGATCCAAATGAAATGCCAACAGTATCAACAAGGTCTCTAATTGTTAACCGATGATCTTTGAGCAAAAGGTTTTTGATTTCTTTGATTTGTTGCTCATCAGTTGATGTCGATGGTCGTCCTGGACGCTCTTTGTCTTCGACGCTGTCTCTGCCTTCTTTGAACTGTTTGTACTACTTGTAAATATTTCTTTCCGACAAAATCTGCTCACCGAAGACCTTCTGCGACATTCTGAACGTTTTTGCACAAAAAATTTCATTCCAAAGACAAAGTTTAATGCAACTTCCTTGCTCACCAAAATCTGACATTATAAAAATCGCTGAAATCACTTTTTAATGTTCACAAAAACGAGCGTCGCTTGCAAACTAATGAATATATTGATATGAAATTTGACACAGATGTCTCTCACAGTGCTACCAACTTAAAAAAAAAAGTTTCGTCAAATCGATAAACCCGCGAAATTTAAATTGTAAATTGGTCTTACTTTTTGATCATAGTAGTATATATATATATTGGGAGCGCAAATTAGTTCGGTCCGTTTTCTAAAGATCGCTCTGGCTATTATGAATATTTAATAGTAACAGCTAAAGTCGGTAGTTTCAGAGAGGTTAGACATCTGTCAATATCATTCAGTTTATATCGCTTCGAATTTCATTAAAAAATCTTGTTTTCAACTGTATTAAATATGTCCAATTTCGTGTTAACTAAGCAGCATTTACGGGAGATTTTAGTTTTCTGTTTTAATTGGAAGAAAAGTGCAGCTGAAGCGCATTGAATGCTTGTGGAAGTTTATGGTGACAATGCTCCAACTGATAAATCGTGTAGGAAATGGTTTCAACGTTTCAAGAATGGAGATTTCAGCGTTGAAGACAAGCCTCGTTCTGGATAGCCAAAAAAATTCGAAGACAGTAAGTTGGACGCATTACTCGATAAAGATCCGAGTCAAACGCAAGAGGAGCTTGCAGAATCATTGGAAGTGACTCAACAAGCAGTTTCTGTACGATTGAAATCCATGGAAATGATTCAAAAGCAAGGCAATTGGGTGCCTTATGAACTGAAACCGAGAGACATCGATAGACGATTTTTCTGTTGCGAGCAGCTGATTCAAAGGCAACAAAGAAAGGGTTTTTTACATAGAATTACTGGGGATGAAAAATGGATATTCTATGATAACCCCAAGAAGAAGAAATACTACGCTATGCCTGGTCAATCGTTGCCATCGACCTCAACATCAACACCAAAGCCGAATATTCATGGTTCGAAGATCATGTTGCGTATCTGGTGGGACCAAAAAGGTGTTGTGTACTACGAGCTGCTACAACCTGGCGATACCATAACGGCCGATCGGTATAGGCTGCAATTGATTCGTTTGAGCCGTGCATTACGAGAAAAACGGCCGGAATACAAGGAAAGACATGACAAAGTTATTTTTCTGCATGACAACGCTCGGCCTCATGTCGCAAAAGTCGTGAAAAAATATTTGGAAACGCTCAAGTGAGATATTTTGCTGCACCCACCGTATTCTCCGGACATTGCTCCTTCTGATTACTGTTTGTTCCGAGAAATGCAGCACGATCTGGCAGGTCATCGGTTCACTTCTTTCGCAGAAAATTGGCTCCTAACTTGGATCACCTCAAAAGACGAGACATTTTTTCGAGTTGAAATTCGAAAATTGCCTGAGAGGTGGGAAAAAGTAGTAACTAGCGATGGACGATACTTTGATTAATCTTAATTCTTTTTATTTTGTAATAAATGCATTTTTAACCACAAAAAAACGGACCGAATTAATTTGTACTCCCAATATATATAATTATCATTGAAACTCTGCAAGTGACTGAGGAGTTAAACTTATTAATAACTTGTGATCACTCGTGTGCACATTGACTAGACTACGTGTCTTCGTGTTTTAGTCTTTATCATGAACCAGTTGACCTAAATCAAGTTTTTCGAGGCCATATTATTTATTACATTTTTTAATGGTCGGAGTTTTCGAATCATTTAAATATAATCACATCCGCTAATTAAATTATAATAAATCCTAATTTTCATCAATGTTTCTGGAGTATCAGAGCTTGAATTAGATTCTTTGCTCCAGACTTTTTTTCTTTATAATATTTCTCGCTCTTTGATTCTTTAGATTTATTTTCGGTTGTACCCCTTTTTGACTTTTATCTGGAGATAAATTTCTGCTTCATAGAATTCCTGTTCTAACAACTCTATACCGATATTAGAATTAACTTGATTTAAGAAAAATAATCGTGGACTAAGAATCATTTTAAAGAAAAAATATTTTTCTTGCCTCAAGAAATTCTGCTTTTGGTTTTAATATTTTTGCCTTAAGTTATCATCAATAGTTGGCTAAACGTTTTCTCTTCTTACATGAGAATTTGGTAGCAAAAGTTACATAAGGATATAATAATTTTTTTATTTCATCAATTATATATTAAACTATTAAAATGAAATTAAAATTATTAAAAATCGAAAAAAATAACTAATTTGATTTATCGATTCTCTCGAACGAAAATTGCCAAAATTTAAACCAAGTGTAGATATACTTGAAAAATAATATGTTTATTTATCTCGATTAAAAAGTACAAAATATTCAATTCAAGAAAAAAATTCTTTGTTGATTCAAGTTCTAGGATGAAGAATTTTTATCTTCGTCAAGCTAAAGTAAATTTTTGAATCGAAAATCAATAATTTGAAACAAAAATGCCCTTTTAAAGAGGATATTTTTTGTATTTTAGTAATTTCTTCTATCGCTGTATTAATTTACTTAGTTCTAAATAAAATAAATTTAGTTTAAATTGAATTTCACGCCTAGTCAAAAAAAATTCTTTACTGTAGCAAGTATTATCTTTTGCCTGCGCGAAATTGGAACTTTATTTACGAGGTGTTAAAGAATTATTAATTATCAGCGATAAAAAGATTCAGTATAATTATATAAATTACAGCTTGTAAGCTACACTGAATTTAAAGTCATAATTTAAAATTTATTATTAAACATACTCGTATGTACATACATACAAGATACATTTTTATAAGGAATTACGTAAACGTATAGTATAAAGAAAATTAAAAATAAAAGATGCACATTTGTGCAAGCATGTAATCGTGGGAACATTAATGTTTTAAATAATTAAATAATAAATAATTAATTAACAAAATCTACAAAATTAAGAAAAAAAGTAATAAAATTAAAATATATTTTTACAGATTGTCAAAACTTCGATGTCTTATGCTACAGTTATATTTTCAATGAATCAAGCAGCGGATGAAGTATCAATTAGTTAAATAAGTTATCTCATGTACAATTTAAATTCTCGATCATTGATAATGGCTTAATAAATAGAAAAGAAAATATAAATGACAGCAAGCAATATCCTTATAAAACAAAAGTCACGATATTGACCTGAGAAAATTTTATTTATATTCCCGTAAAAAATGTCAATGTTCAGTAAATGCTATCAAATATTGATTTCAGTATAAAATCTGCGTTGATTCCGTATTCATTTAATGCCGAATCCATATTGAATCAACATTGATTTTGTCCTAAAACGTAACCCGATTTAAATTTAAATCTAAACCGAACTGAATTTAGAATAATACATATCAGCACGAACTTACTCTGATTCAGTAGCACAGTATATGAATTTTAACTAATTTTTTTCTTACAGATTTTATTCTGAAATCGGTGCAACTACAGTTTCATTTTTATTGAAACGTTAATTCTGAATTTATACTGATTTCATGATGAAATAAGTATTTTTTCTGTATTAATTTCAAAGTGAAATTAGTATCAATCCAATGTGATTTTAAGTTAAAATCAGTCTAATTTTATAAATTAAAAAAGATTATTATTTATATTTTTATTTATATTTTTACTATAACATTATATATAAAAAAAAATACATTATTTCTACATTCTAATATTTAAATTAAACTGAAAAGTAAACAAAAGCCTTTTTTTGACCTACTTATTTTGACAAAGTAAAAAGAAAAATAACAATTTTTTACATTGCAGTTCTAATATTTTGTTAGATCTTTATTAATAATTTATTATTAATACATTCGTTAATTTAAATAATTGAATTTAAATATTTTCTTTGATAAATTAATTTTCTTGTCGAAATCGATTCGGAAGTCTTTCAGTAATCTCCGATCTGACCTGTTTTTGATTCCCGGTTAACAACCTCGAAACCCATCGAGCATTAATTTTTCTGAAGTCAAGATGATCAGTGATAATGGATTGAGCACTTCCATAGCTGATACCCATTCTTGACGAGATTTCTGAAACAGTTAACCGCCGATCAGATTCAATAAGCTCTTGAACGGTACGGATGTTGTCATCTGTAAGAGTTGTCCTTGGACGTCGATCGTGACTTTCGTTTTCAACACGTTCTCGCCGACCCTTAAATTTCCTGGCCCACGTATACGCTCGATTCTGAGACAATGTAGTGTCCCCAAACTGTGCCTTTAAACGAGTAAAAATTTCCGACGGTTTAACGCTTTCATTGGTTAAAAACTTTATGATGACGCGTTATGCAACAGACGGATGTACCTCTTACTCAGTCATGGCTGTACTGAGGACAGGACCGAGCGTGACCGCTAACTAAGCTGGTTCATCCACTTCTTATAAACGAACCAGCAACCGCCATACTATATCATCTAGTTTGGAGATGCGTGCTAAGCAGAATAGCTAAATTACCATTTATATTTGATTCACCCTCGTATATATGATAACTTATAAAATCATATCAATTGCCTGGGACGGTACGTTTAAACTCCTTGATGTTCATTATTTCAATTATTGAAATAGTATCTTTTTTATTGTTTAAAAAAGGCACTGAAGAATGTGAAATGATGTCTGTTATTATTCTATATATCGCGTTCATTGTTGAAAATTAAAGGGAACGGAAATTTATAATAAAGCCGCCTATTCCAATGCTCGATACAGCGAGAAGTCGGCGATCATCCAGTGACGTCCTTTACGATTTATTTCTTTTGTTTATGGTGGATTAAGGTAGAAATAAATAATTTTTTTTTTTTTTTGTGCACATAGATCAGACCACCAATTTGGTTTATCGTTAAGTAAATTAAATTAAATCAATTAAATTCTAAATTATATATTTTTTGCGTTGAAAGTAGAATAATACCATCTCATCAATGATTCGCGTTACATGACATGTGTCTCTCCTACTTACGAAATATTCTATATTCACAATTAATAATTTTAATTCAAACTGAATATTCTCTAATAATGAAAAAAAAAAGATATATATATATATATATATATATGATTATTAATGAGTTAAGCAAATGTAAAATGATATTTTCGAGAAATATAATTTTTACGCAATTAATAAGTACTGTTATTTTTAATTGCAAGATAGTATTTTCAATTAATTAAAATGAAACTAAACTCTGTTTAAATTTTTCGCTTTATCAAATTCCAATCATAAAATCGTACAGATTCATTTAGATAATTTCCAATTAAATATCATATCGATTTCATAGTCTGTAAATTTTTTACCGCATTTAAAGTCATAGTACACATTTCGTTAATGCATTCACTTTTGCACGCTATTAAAAACTGTAAATATTTATAAGATATCGCATAAATATAATGTAAGAAAAATTAAAAATAAAATATTGTGAGTATTTGTGCCGGCACTTGTGCGCGCGTACAATAATTGTTTTAAATACGATAATTAAATAATATGTGGACGTACAATATTTAAAACAAAGCAATTTTATTAAAATATATTTTTTCAGATTCTCAAAGCTTCGATGTCTTTCGCTACAGTTATATTGCCAGTAAATCCAGCAGATGGTGAAAAACTGGTATACGAGTAATATAACCCTTTTTCAAGCAGAAATCCTCAGCAGTTTAGAGAGAGAGAAAGAGTGAGAGAAACCATCTATAATAATTTAGAGGATTCCGATGAGTGTCGACCACGAATCGAAAGAAGTTGTGAAATTTCGAAATGGCAGACATCGAAGCCGGATTTCAAATACAAAAGTGTGCTTGTTACTTTTCGTTAAAATTCTGCACGTCGCGCATCTCTTTGTTTATTGAATCGAAGAATACGATGAAGATAAATAGTTAACACATTTAAAATAATAATATTATCAAATTACATATTTTGAATTGTCTCACGTACAATTAAAATACACTTGATTAATTGATAAGGATTTAATAATTAAAATAAAAAACAAAGAAAAATAACTTACGGCAAGAGTCGTGCTTATCGACCAGACGTTACAACGCTGACTTGATAAAATGCGCGGAAAACTCAACCGAACTCGTAAAGTTCTATTTTATTGTTATGGCTTTTAAATATATTGCAACGGTACGTTTCATGACACCTCGATTTTGTTTGAATAAATCATCATTTCGTGCCAGTCAGGAGCGGCAAAACGTCGCTGACTGCCCCTAGCTTCGGCAGGGCCGTACAATAAGCGGGTCGACATAAACACGAGCAAGTTATATATTTTATAAACATTCCGCGATCCTTTTACTATGAAAATTAATATAAAAAATTGAATGAGAAAAATTTATTTTTTGTTAAATAAAACATAAAATTTATAAATTAAAATAAAATATCGAAGATAATTAAGATACGAAAATATGTAAATAGAAAAGGATGGACGATGTCCTGCGCAATTAGATAAGTAAACAATAGCGAATTAGTTCGACGCGCACGAGTCGCCTAATTTATAATTACAGGTGGGAAGTCCTCGCTCGGCCTATATAACGCGCTGCAAAGCTAGAGCAGGCACTCAGTCCTTCACCGAGGTCTCTACAGGAGCAGGCCAGGGTGAGTCTAAAGGGGAATAGCTTTTTGTTCAATCCCGAGTTGGGTTGATCGGAGCTTGTTTCCCGCAATCTACTTTAGTTTGCAGAGCGTGCAGCTCTCTTTCAATCTTTCTACGGGTTGATTCGAGTTGTATTCCTGTAAGCTATACCCTGGGTTGCAAATTTCGATCTTAGTGGTTTAGACGACGACTCGGTTCTTTCAATCCCAAGTTGGGTTGATTTGAGCTGTCTTCTACAACTAATTTCGGAAAACTTCTTTATTATCAATCCCTAGTTGGGTTGATTAGAGTCCACTTTCTTATCGTGAATCTTTTGAAACTCCTTCTTTTTCAATCCCTCGTTGGATTGATTGGAGCTGTTTCCTACAGGGTAATTTAGAAGCGCGACGCGCGGGCTTAATACTTCGTCTCCGAGATAGAAGTTTTTTTTTTTTGTTTTGTTTGTCGAGTCAAAGACAGGTAGTTCGGGCCTAACTCCGTGTATATTAGGCGCACCTAATTGTGCGAATCTCGATCGAGTATAAAATATCGATTTATTGCGCATAGTTATATATACACCGTGTTAAGAATATGTATTTAGTATTAAGCAATTCGTATTAAATTTTTCTTTATTTTTATATATTCGACTATTTTATTTATTTCTCCTCTCCACGTCCACTTGTGTCCATACAAAGAACAAAGTCAACGTTCCTCATAAAACGCACGTTGCAATATATACATATATATTTATGAAAATAAAAAAAAATTTATTTTACAATATATTAAATATGTTAAATTGTGCTCACCTTACAATTCATTACTATAAGATTATAATTTTTTTCATTTGACAATGGGTTTTTTTAGTAATAAAAAATTTATTATTATAAGTAAAAATAATTTTTGAAGCAATATGTACATAAAAAAAAAAAAAAATGAAAAAAAAAAGAAAATTCAAGAGTGCCAAATTTATATTTACTTAAATTGCAAATAAAAGTTATTTTAACTTGGTTTAATATTACAATTGTTTTAAATTAACACTAGGACTACCACCCAGTAAAAATAATCCATTCCACCCATTTTTTCACAAAATTATTTCTATAAATTTGATTTGATGTTATGACTTTTTATAAATTTACGTAATTGATTTTTTATATAACGTTAAATAATAATATAGCTTTAATTAAACATCCTTGATGGTTGATTATTTTTTTTTTTATTAAATAATATACTATATTGATTAAATAAAATCTTAAATTAAATAATTATATTTATGTTTTATAATTTTCTAGCGTTGAAATACTTTTTTTTTAATAATTAAATTTAAATAAAAAAATTACAGAAATTATTCTTTAATTATTTTTTACAGAAACTAAACCGTTGATTCTTATAAATTTTGTGACGCTTCAAAAATTATCCCATATAGTCAGAATGTGCCTATCTTGTTCAATTTCTAAAATTTAAAGTTAAACATATGAAATTCGGATCTTTTGTTTTTAAAAAAATTTTCATTTTTTATTAAATAAAAAAAAAAAAAAAAAAAAAAAATTTTTAAAACGAATAAAATTAACTTTATTTAACTTAACGATTCTCTTGAATCAAAATGTCGGAGCCTTAAATCAAGAGCAGATTTATTTGGAGACAAATACATGTATAATTATTTTGGTTGAAAAGAATGAAATACTCAATTAAAAGAAATTGCTCGATTGAAGAATGAAGTTTTTGGATGAACTTTCAGCTTCCTTAAGCAAGAGTTAATTTCTTCAATTAAGAAAACAGAATAATTTGAAACAATAAACCTCTTTATGAAGAGTACACTTGTTTGTTTTTTTTTTTTTTTTTTTTTTTTTTTTTTTTTTTTTTTATTCAAGAATTTTTTCCATCGGTGCAAGAGTGAAACATATAACCTTTATTTTCTGAAGTTAGTTAAAAATTAATTTTATCATTTTTTTTTTTTTATTTTGCACCAACGTATATACTACACTTTTAATAAAAATAATCGGTAAACATGGAAATTGGTAACGCACGTTACCAATCGATTGTAATAATAATAAATTGCAGCGATTATTTTTGCAGTTTTGAATAAAACAAAATTTAATGCGTATCTATATTAATTTAAATTAATTTTAATATAACGTATAAATATTAAATATTATCAGCTTTTGATGTAAGGGGCGTAAATGAAATTTCCACCAATAAAATTAAAATAATGCATGTACAGTATTAATTCAATATTGACAGATAAAATGAAGAAGTTTTAATCGTTTAATATTAAAATTAATATAAAATTAACAGCTTCTATGAATCAACCTCAAACTATCGATTGGCATAATTCGAGAATATAACTTCTTACATTTTGCAAATAAAATTCATCGACAGTTATATAAGTTATTTAATGAGTTATTTTTAATCGAATATTAGTTTTAAAAAGATGGATATTTTCGATGGTCCATACTATAGAATCAATAAAACTTTGTTGACCTATTTGGGTTTATGGCCGTATCTTAATAGAACAAGAAAAAATTTATCTTTATTTTTATTTACAATAGGCAACATTTAAATAATTATACCAGTAGTAAGTAATTTCAGTAAGTAAAAGATTAAATTTATTTATAATTAAATTTTTTTTTAATTATTTCAAGTCAGGTATAATTTTATAGAATGAAGAAATATTTTTTTTTTTTTTTTTGTTTGCACAAATAAATATTTAAATTACGTAGATGTAAATTTTAATAATTACAGTACGACGGTAAAAAAAGAGAAAACTTCGTAGCAAATCTGGAACGAATTATTTTTCGAATTCATCAATGGTTGTCTTATATGATAGAAGAATCAGCCACACGAATCTTCGCTCGTTCTTCACAATGACACAGAATTCGAAAAATCATCCGGGCCACGATTTGTGACTTTAGACTTGTAGCATAAATAGCTGATTTACGATGTGTTTTTTTTATTATTGGTATATTTTCATTTATAAAGATTTTATATTGTAGAGCGCAGGTGCAGCGAATGCTGGTAATAATAATTTTATGGATGTCATTGAAAATCTATGTGTAATACTTTTTTGTATATCTACTTATTGCAAATACACATCGTTATTTGTATTTGAAAAAAAAAAGTAAGTATATATACATTCATACACGCAGAGTGAACGATTTAACTTGATCCAATGAAACTTATCGAAAATTATTCATTTAACGCCGAAAAGACGGAAATCTCGCGTTTACCTATATATACTTCCTAAAAGCAGTCTCCGTTACGTACGAGCAAACGCGCGTTGGTAAATTTTAATATTTATTTTATTTTTAGGAAAATTCTAGCGCGCCCGGATACAGACCCGTCTCGTTGATCATGGACCAGTGTTAACGTTATGTTTAATTGAAAATTTATTAAATTATCGCGCTTATTTTTTTAATATATTGAAAGTTTGGTTCTTAGTATTCTAATTACAATTGTTTTTTTTTTTTTTTTTTTTTTTTTTTTTTCTATCAACGGTCAAAATCAGATATCGTTTATATTTAGTTACGGTTTCGCATAAACATCGGTTTAACGGAACACCTATGTTCCGTTTTAAGATGTATAAAGGAAATAAGAAAAAAGATATTAATATTTTTAATAATGTTATTGATTTTGGTTATTCTTCATTGTTGTCTCAGATGGTCGAACTTATGAAACGGAATTTAATGACGAAGAAAAATTTACCAGCTCCTTATTCCCAAATTTAATTCCTTTATTAAAAGTAACTTACTAATCAATAATACGATTAAGCTTTTATATAAGCCCCACTTATGATAATGAAGCGAAGGATATCCACTTTGCTTAATAATAATTATTCAATTACAATGATTAGATAGAGGATTTTTATTATAAAAAAATCAAAATAAATTTATTCTTATATATATATATATATATATACTGTGAATTACAATAAATTATAGAATCTTATACAATATAAAATAACTCCTTCAACGTCGACGAATGATAATTTTAATATTAATTTGACATTTTACTAAAAAATCTACCTATAATTGTTGATTAGAATTTCAGAGTTGAATAAATAACTTTCAGAATTTTTTCTACGTTTAATATTTTATACTTTATATTCGAACATCCTTACAAACTATCTTGTTTTAATTTCTTCTAATTAAATAAACTAAAATAGTATATTTAATATTTATTAAGCACAGTGATAAAACAAAAATTTACGTCTTCTATTTATAAAGCTTCGAAAATTGTTAACAATTGAACTAATATATATATATTTAATTAAATACTATATAATATTATATAATATATATATATATATATATATATATATATATATACATTTAATTTTTTTATTATAGATAAAAGAAGTTTATGAACAATTAGTTCTTGATTGGCAATCTTTGACCGATGAGAAGGAATTGGAGATTTTACATGTTCATGCGCAACAAGGACGATTGATGACAATTATATAATTATGAGTTGATTCACTTTTTAAGTTTCAAAATGTTTAATCTATTGACTGAACAAAAATATTTCGTTATACGTTTTAAAAGACCTTGAGAGATTATATGATTATTTTAGATCTATATTTATTATTACATATGAATAGAAAAGTCGAAATTTTTTTATCTTATTACATTTTATTAAATACGTATGATACGTTGACGCTCAAAGGGTTAAAAAACATTACAAGTCCAATATGGCTTGGTGTATTTCCATTGTAAATTTTTAGATAAGACTGTTATAGCCCATCGATAATTGGAAATATAATCATCCCTGCCGTCTGCTCGCTGATACGTCGACAATACCGTCAAAAATTCATTGCTATGAAAAATATCTAAACACAAAAAAACAACTAAAAATATGTGTGTGTGTGTGTGTGCGCGTGCGTGCGTGCGTGCGTGTATTCTCCAATCTCGCGAGACCAATTTTTTTTTAAACTAAAAGATTTTTAACTTTTTTTATGCGTTTACTTTATCAAAAATTATTGTTAATATTCTTAACGGGAATAATTTATATTCAACAAAGTATTGTTATTTTCTAAAATAATTACTTATAAATTATTTAAATTATACTGCCTTTAACTTTATTGACATATTAAAGCGTTGTATATTTGTATACTCATTTCTTCATTAATTATTATACTAGCCACTTTTTTTTCCACGTAATATTGAAATATTATCTAGCTTATTTTTTTAAGCATACTATTTTTCAAAATGTAAGACTTGTAATTAACTTGTAAATTTCCTACAAAATTAATTATTTTTGTAGAAATTACATAAACACCTTGATTAAGAATAAAAAACAGAACACTTGTCGATTTCGATATATGTGTTTTAAATACTTGAATAATAATAAACAATACACGTAATAAATAAGACATGTAAAATAAAGTAGTCAAATTGAAATATACTTTTTCAGATTTTGAAAACTTCGATGTCTTATGCTACTATCTTGTTTTCAACACAAGAAATACCGGAAAAATGATTATTAGTTAATTTTTCAATCTAACCTTAAAAAATAAAATTTATTTATGTATCACATTACAAATATATTAATACATAGTTAACTATTCTAATTCATTATAATGTGAAAATGTTTGAAATATTATAAATATATTTATTCTGGGCAAATGTTTAAAATTTTTAATATAACAGTATAAAACTGCATTCCTTCCCTATATTTTTAGTACATTTTAATTATTTAATATTAACCGACGTAAAATTATTTAATAATACAAACAAATAATTAAAATAATTTAATTACAATATGTAAATAAAATGAATTAATTCCAAGTATTACATAAAAACATGAATAATGCGATTTTTAATCGAAAAAAACAATAAAAATTTCATTTTTGTTAGCTTTATAATACTTTCCTCTTTTTTTTTTTATTAAAAAAAATTCCCAAATAATTTACTGTCATGAAAAGTGTTAAATAAATTCTCTTAAAAATATAATGGAATAAAAGTTTTAATAAATGTAAAATCCAAGCATATAAAAAAAATATTAAAAAATAAATAGGAAATACTTTTTAATATTTACAACAGTTTTTGAATTTATTATTTGGATAAAATAAAATAAAATTATATAAACATTTTTTACGGTATATACACTTTAATCTTGCAATTAATCGATGATTTACTATATGAAAAATACTTATTAAATTTAAAAAAATTTTTTTTATATTTAAGCAAAAAACTGTCAAAGTTTACACAAATGTATAAAAAAGATTTAATACATAATATAAGACTACGACAAACAATAGTCTTTAAATAGGTAATTCATTTTATAAATGAGTTTACAAAAATAATAATAACAATTACAAAATTATTTGCGAGATTATTAACTTGATTTCTATTTAATCATATATGATTTTAAAAATCCTTTTTCTTTTCTTTAGTGATGGAACAATCTTACACCAGTGTGAGCTAACACAATGTCGTGATCATTGCAAGCTTCGATAACTGCCGCATCATTTGTGGATCCTGCAGGTGCTCCAATATAACGAACGCCACTCTAAAAATATTAAAATTTAATAAACATTAAATCATAGAATTACTAAATATTTACACAAAAACAAATTAATTATTCCTAACCATGTGTAAATACTTATTAATAATAATAACTCACCAGTCGTGCTCTATCTACATTATCACGGAAGGGGAAGAACGCATCGCTACTTATAGCAACATTATCAAGTTTCTTAGTCCATTCTTCTTTATCAGCTTGGGTAAGTTTTTCTGGCACAACCTCGTACATGCCAGCCCATGTGCTTTCTTCCATATCGCGCCCAATCGTGCCGTTTACATAATTATCGATTGCATTTGAAATTTCAGCCCTTTTAACTCCCTTTTTAAATTTCATTCCTGTTACTTTGGGATGTTGACGCAGCCACCTAATTGATGAATAAATGACAAAATTATATGAAAATATATATTGTAATAATTTTATCGATTTTCTAGTATATACATTTTTTAATAAAAATTTTACGTTATGAAAATTATTTCCAATTTTTATAGAAGAATTTGAATATTTTTAAATATCTCATTTGAAGTTTTTTTTATTATTTAATAGGTTAAATTTTTTTTAAATCACAAACATTATGATAAACCAATAATGTTTAAATGATTATACCAGTTATCAGCTTTGTCACCAGCAAGTCTTGTACAGTGAATTCTAGACTGTTGACCTGCTCCAATTCCGATAACTTGTCCGTCTTTAGCATAGCACACCGAGTTACTTTGAGTATACTTTACGGCAATTGTTGCCACAATTAAATCTCTTATGGCCTCATTTGATAGAGTCTTGTTTTTAGTAACAATGTTAGCAAAGGTAGAACTGTCAATTTTAGCATCATTACGTCTCTGTTCCATTGTCAAACCATATAAAACTTTGCGCTCTGTTAGAGAAGGTTCGTATGAAGGATCAATTTGGAGAACACAATAGTTGCCATTCTTTTTCTTTCGTAAAAGCACGAGAGCCTCTTCGGTGTAGGCTGGCGCGATTATGCCATCTGATACTTCTCTAAAAATGTAAATAAAAATGAGTATGAAAAAATGAAAAAATAAAATCGGAAATTACGACGTACAAACATTTAGTAATTTTACATAATATCTGCTCGTGTTAGATTTTATATTGTAAAAGTCCTACACAAGACCTTCATATAATAAAAATTATTACAAAATCTAATCCAAGGTTAAATAATATCAATGTGTTGAGCGCAAAATTAAATTATAGTAATACATAATAACAAGATTACCTTGAAATAATTTTAGCAGTAGCTGCATCACATGGATCAGATAAAGCAACAAAGTCTCCAAAACTAGACATTCTATCAGCTCCACGTGCTCTGGCATACGCGAATGCCATCGGAGTTAGTTGATCGACAATATCATCAACCTGTTAAAAAAATATTATTGTAAACAATTTGATTGCGGAAAATTAAAAAATTAATTATTAAATAAACTATCATATTTATTAATAGAATGTAATTTATTAAAAAATATTTTTTAAATATTAGTCGCTTGAGATATTTATATAATTCTGTGTTCCTTATTTATTACTTTTTATGAAACATTAATTTGAAAATTAAAATTTTTTTTTTTTAACAATGTTTACTATTTTCAAATAATATATATTTAGATAAATTTTATAAATTTATTTTCACCTCAAGTTTTACGTTACGTGAAAAAATTTCAAGCTATCAAAATAATAATTTTAATGATAATTTTAAATAATTTTAAATGATATTCAATTAATTCATTGTGATTAAAAGCATAAAAAAAAATAAAATAAAAAATTAATCTCAAAAAATAATCTTATTTACCTGACAAACTTTAGCCTGGATAATGTCAAGGGAAATACCAACGGCGGCACCAGCCGGGCTCACGTGTTTAAAGGACGTAGCTGCGGGTAATCCCAAAGCCGCTTTAAGCTCTTTGACCAATTGGTAACCATTCAGAGCGTCGCAAAGGTTTATGAAACCGGGCGAGCCATTTACTACTGTGAGCGGCAACTTGTCCAGCGTTGTGAATATTTGCGCGGGTTTTTGATGGGGATTCATTCCGTAGCGCAAAGTGAGCTGGGATACGTTTGCACTGTACTGACGGCGGAAATAGTCAGAAATCGCGTCATCGTATTGTGCCGTGTGCGTGAAAGCCTTTACTGCCAAAGTTTGCCTGAAATTTAATAGTATTAAATTTATCATTTTTTTTTTAATTTAATTGTTTCTATTAACATAGTATTGTTTATTATTTATGGTCCACTGTTGAACATTTCTAACTCAAAATCAAACTAGATTTTCAATTTAGAATTCTAAAGAGTTGGAATTAAATCATTTCAAAAAATATATAATGTATAAATTTATTTTTAAACATTTTACATATCAATTATTTTTAAAATTTTTTATTTTTAAATATTTTTAAAGTGTATTATAAACAAACAAAAATTATTCTTATTATTATATTTGTGACTATAACATTATAATTCTCTAATTTTTAATAAGAGTAGATATTTTATTACAAAATGCAATTATAATTTTATAAATTGAATATAAGAATTTATAATTTTTTTTTTTTTTTTTTTTGTAAAATAAATGTAATTTCTATCAGAAACTGTAATTGAAGTTACTCAATTACATTATCAATAATTTTTTTTTTTTTTTCAACTGATATAATTAAATTTCCGACCTACCTTGTTTGAAAAGATGTATCTTTGTCAGGAGAGTTTTGTAATTCCGAGATAACCTTGTCATAATCAAGAGGGTCACAGATAACTGTTACTCTTGAATGATTCTTTGCTGCTGCTCTAAGCAAAGTCACTCCTCCAATATCAATATTTTCCACAGCATCTTCAATAGTTACATCCGGCTTAGATATAGTTTTCACAAAAGGATAAAGATTGCAAACAACAATGCGAATATATTCAAAGTTTTGTTTTGCAAGATCAGCTTTGTCAGATTCTGTTAGCCTGGCCAAAATACCTAAAAATTGTTAATTTATTTTAAAACTTTTTTTATTCATATCGATATAAATTTAGAAGTAATAGTTTCAAATTTATATATTTTAAGTCTATAATATAATGCAAATTAAAATGTAATTTTAACATTAAAATAATTAATAAAACTAAGTATTCTTTACCTCCATGAACTGCTGGATGTAAAGTTTTTACACGACCACCAAGCATTTCAGGAGCACCAGTTATATCTGATACATCTTTAACAGGAAGACCTGCATCTCTTAAAGATTTAGCAGTGCCTCCAGATGCAACCAAAGTTAAGCCCAATTCATGAAGTTTTTTAGCAAAAGGAAGAAGATTATTTTTATCAGAAACACTTAATAAAGCTGAAAAATAAATAAAAAATTAATAAACAAAAAATAAAAAAGAATTCAGAAGAGTATGACACATTAAATTTAATTATAATTTCAAATGAAAATAAAAATAAGAAAATATATCAAATTCATAACGCAATTTTTTATTAATTATAATTCTTAATCATATAAATTTATAATAACGATTATAATATATATATTACCTACTATATCATAGTACATCTCTAATAAATATAAAAGATTTTTGATTACAAAATGTATCTTCAAGCATAAATATCCTTCATTCATTCATTTATCTGTTAATTTATTTCATTCATAGGCATTATATAAGAAAATAAATAATTAGGTTTATGAAAATTTAAGTATGAATATAAAAATTATATAAATGAATACTTTAATATTTATATGATTAGTTAAAGTTAAATAAATTTAATTTTTTATTTTTATTTTTAATATTTTATAAAAATAAAATTTCATAATTTTGATTTTTACTATATAACTGAGTTTAAAAATTATTAAAAATAGTAATCAAATAAAATATTAATTACAAAGATATATTTCATATTTAAAATCATCTTGTTTATACCTTGCTAATTAATGTTATTAATTTATTCATTAAAAAATTAATTAAATTAATCAATAAAAATCTAACTTGCATTAATTAACTTTTAACTATTGAAAATAAAAGTGTTAATGTAAATTTGAGATTTAAATATTGTAAATCATCAACATAGATATTTAAACATAATCACAATTATTTAAAAATCAAAACAGATTTCTAATGTATGCGCATAATTATAGGTATAGGTTAAGTAATAATTATTATTCAATTTCTTGATATTCAGATAATAAAATTTCAGAATAGCATTCAAGTTATTTGATCTGCACAATTGCAATAATTAAATTAATATTCGATTCACACGGAAACTTATTATACATTCATATATACTCGGCAATTCACAATTCTGCCGGTTACATCAAACACGAGATTATAACCACAATCATACAAATAAACGAAAATTCTTTAAAAATTAAATATAAATTGTAAAAATAATAATGATTCTTACCAAGTTTACCTCCAGACATATTGTTTGTTAACTGCACAAAAACTTGTTAATGAAAAATATATAGTTGATAAAAAATAACCGTTCACCAAAAATCGCCGCGTGGTACGTATCATGCAGAATCCAACAAGTGTTTGAGGCGTAACCGTGCAAGTCGTATCGTATATTGTAAACCAGTGTGGTCTGATTTTAATCTGACACACATTATATGGATGTTACGAAAGAATTTTTTCTTTATTTTTTTCCATCTTATTTATTATGTCTCTCTCCTTCGGCATATCATTCGTTCTCTTCTGTCTTCTAGTCTCGCATATAATGCAATATTTTTCCTATGATTTTAATCCGCTATTAAATTGTAAATAAGTTGAGTGAAACACTGTTATTAAAACTTGTTTTCTAAAATTGTGATTCAATAAACAGAACTTGTTATTACTTTATTGGATTGCTTCAATAATAAAATTAATTTTGCAAAAAAAAAAAAAAAAAAAAAAAAAAAATTACAAATGTTTTGTGGATCTTTTTACAAATAATATTTATAAATAATTATAACTATAATATTTGAAGAATAAAAAATATTTTACGTATATATTATATTGGAAGATATAAGAGTTATATAAAAATTCATTACCAAGTATTCATTGATATTAATGATAAATTCAATTTTTCAGTTTTTAAAAAATTAATATCCTTTTTTTTCAATTTTAATTTACTATGGATTAATCATTTTCATTATATTTATACATTAAACTAAATAACAATATTGGAAATGAAAAAATTATAAATATAAAAAAAATTTGGTGTTACGGTAATCGTACGATTACGCCAATTTGCGGGGGGCCTCGATGAAACACGCAGGTCGAATGTCACGTTTGACTTACGACTTTATCTCTGTATAAGTAAACAAATACAATATGAGCGTTAATCAACGATAGTGCCCGATGCACCGCCTAATTATTTAGAGAAAATGTGTTAAAAATATATAACATATATAATTTTATACATAAAAATATTAACATTTTATCGTTGTTGTTTAGTTTAAGTGAATATAAGATAATAATATTCTTCAGCGTGATAGAAAGTTTTTATTGAACATAATTAAACGATGCATAATACATTATTTTAATATAAAATTGAAAAACGTTCTAATTAAAAATATTTAGATAATTTATAATTGAGCATTCATAATTACAAATGTTTAAAAAAAAAGTATATAAAAATAATACTTCGATTAGTGTATATATTTAAACAAAATTTTCAATAAAATTGATGTATTTCTGAAGACTTTGATTAGTATATATATATATATATATATATATATATATATTACATATATTATTCAAAATTGTTTAAGATAATAAAATTAATAAATTACTTTAATTTTTCAAATAATAGTGATGTTTAATGATTACTGTTATTTTTATCAATTTTTATTGAAATAATTATATAATCGAAAAATTTCGTTCTATAAAATTGAAATTAATTCATTTTAGTTTTTTTTTTTTTTTTTTTTTTTTTTATAAATTGTATCATCAGTTTATCAATAAAAATTTTGAATAAAACTTTAAATAAATATTCAAAATTACTGTACACAAAAGCTTCTGCAATAGAAGAAATATTGCGCACGCGCATAGTGATGTTGCACACCAATATTTTCATTACACATATAGTTTTGACATTTTCCAGTGTATAGAAAAACGCAAAATAACTCTAGTATCGTCAAATTTTAGCAAATAATTTTTAAACTTTTTACTTATATTGGATACCAATTTTTGAAAATGAATCGTTTATTTGGTCGCGCAAAGCCGAAAGAACCTCCACCAAGTTTAAATGATTGTATTGCTGGGGTAAAATGCTCTATTTTAATCGATTTTATATTATTATTTTTAGGTTAAGTTGTAATAAGAATGATTCATTTTGACATTTTGCTTTGTATATCAAGGACTTAGTAATTTTTTCATTTCATGAAATTGCATTTTATCATAAGCAAATGAAGATATCCCTTATCTATTTTTATCTTAGTTATAGTTTGAAATTTTTAAAAAAAAATAATGAATATTGTATTTATTAACATTTTTAGATTTTTTATTCTGCATTTGAAACATTTTAATTTCTACAGACATGCATATTCTGTTTAAAAATTTGACTTTTTACTTTAGCTTAATGTATGCTTAAGTATTTTTCATACACTTTTTAGGTGGACAGTAGAGCGGATTCTGCTGAAAAAAAAATTGCTCGTCTTGATGTTGAATTAAAAAAATATAAAGATCAAATGGTTAAAATGCGTGATGGACCAGCTAAAAATGCGGTAAAAGCTAAGGCATTGCGAGTGCTGAAACAAAGAAAAATGTATGAAGCACAAGTAGATAATTTGCGACAACAAGCTTTTAATATGGAACAAGCAAATTATGCAACTCAAACATTGAAGGACACACAAGCAACAGTTGTTGCAATGAAAGACGGTGTTAAACAAATGCAAAAAGAATTCAAAAATATAAATATTGACCATATAGAGGTATTGATAAAGATTATAACTTTTTAAAAAATTTTAAATGACAAATAATTCTGATTTGTCAATAATTAACTTTAATAAAGATAAATGTTAAATAAAATACAATTTTATTTTATCAGGATTTACAAGATGATCTAGCAGATATGTTAGAACAAGCTGATGAAGTTCAAGAGGCAATGGGACGAAGTTATGGAATGCCAGAAATAGATGATGACGAATTAGCTGCAGAACTGGATGCTCTTGGTGATGACTTAGCTTTAGATACAGATACTTCTTATTTGGATGATGCTATTAAAGCTCCTAGTGCACCAGACAAGGAACCTGGTGCAGCTTCTGTTACAAACAAGGTTTGTTTAAATACAATAGTGTATACTGATAATTTCCTATTTATCAGTATTCTATTATTATTTAATGAAAGCAATTTTAATAAATGTCATGGGTATAAATTAAAATAATTTAATTTTTCTTTCAGGATGGAGTTTTGGTGGATGAATTTGGTTTGCCACAAATACCAGCTAGTTAAGAAAACCAAGTGCACTTATGTTTGCTTTATTTTGTTAAAGAATGTGGAACATTTTGGCATATCCAAAGATGCTTTGCAATTAATAGTGTAATTCAGTCAGTGATTTAAGAAAACACTTGACTTTCAGAATAAAATACTGAAGCACTAAAATATTAAGAGTTTACAACTATCGTAATTTATTAAATGAATGCGATAGACAGTGCTCTTTTTTTTAATAGAATATATATTAATTAACTTTTATTTTTACTTCTTAGCAAGGTAGTTTGGCATCATGTGAACAAATGCTATTGGTAATAAAATATAAAAACAATTAATTTACAATAAGCATAAATATTTTGTTAACATATTATCATACTAAAATTAATATCGATATTCCAAAATATTTTAAGTACATATATACAGTGTTATTATATTAATTATGTATATCACTATTATTTTTGATGAGTAAGTTTACTTAAAAATTATTATTGTTGATTTATTTTATTTACATAATAAATAATTTAAAGATTTTTAAAATAATTAAGTTATTTCATAAAATATTTAATTTTAAATATTGTTATCTGAAAATTAAAGAAAATTTGGAAATAACGATATCAATTTAAAATTTTTATATTTAATTTAGTTGCAGTCTGGAAATATTGATTGGACTTTGTTTTTCAATTTTGTTGTAACGATCATAAACATTAATTATCTTTTCTCTGCTTTCAATAAAATCTTCTTCTTCAAAGTTTTCAACTTGTAAATAGTGATGAACATGTGCCTATAATGAGAATAGCATAATAAGTTTCTACAGTATTTAATTTTATATTACTTTATTTACCTTTTTTTTATAAAGTTGGTCGAATTGTTGAATTATGTCCTTAAATAAAGAAGACATTGCAGTAGAATTCATCATACATAATAATGATGCTGGATGACCTGGAGGTGGAACAGAACATAATCCTACTTTCATTGCTTCTTTGCTCCATGTTGTAAACTTTGCTTTATTTTGAAATCTGGAAAAACATATACAGTAATTTCTGTATATTTAGCAATCATCTCAAAATTCTATTTTAATTGAAAAATAACTTAGTTAACAAAAATCATTTTTATTTTAAATTGCTCATAATTTATTTACACATCAAAATAATTTTTTTCGTCAGAACAAATTTAAATCTATTAAATTTAAAATTTAAAACTAAAATAAAATATGTAAAGTTATAACTCTAAGAATACATCTAAATACCAGCCAGATCGCGCACCGAGAATTTTATACCTAGGAAGGAATCGCCTGAATAGTTAATTAAATTAACAATCTGCTTCAAAAATAAAATTTAAAGTTGATAGCATTAGTAGTAACTTACTGAAATTATCATTAATTTAGCAATTTATAACTTTGCTATTTAAAAATTATAGATGTAAATAATAAGTCTGTTTTTGTGAAAACAGTTTCGAAAAAACTGTGCTAGTTAGAGACGTTTTTTTATTTTTCTTGTAATATCTACATAAATCTATCAACTCTAATTGTATCAGATTTTTCACTTTGTAAACTTTGGATGGGAAAAAGGTATATTTTTAGAATTTTTTAACGACTAATAAAAAAGGATCGTAATTCTTTTATCAATTTTATCTAACTACCTTTCAATGTTTCTTCTTATATCAGTCAATGATGAGTCTCCCCTATATATATGCGCGGCACCAATAATAAGTGATCCTGACTGCAGCGGATCCACTTTTAACAGTTGATTATTTTTAGACCATGCATTTGTAAACAATTCATCTTGATATCTTGAAAGAAAAGTATAATACTGAAATCATTGTTTCATTAAAACACACATCTTTAAAGTTCTTACTTTGTGCCATTTGTTGTTGAAATTTGTGGTGCCGTAAGTGCCACTGGACTCACACTACTAAAAATATAATGTAGTTCAGGATACGCAACCAGATTTGTTGCCAGTTCATTCATATCAGTGTTTAAACTGCCTGGAAATCTCGAACCACTATAATAATTTGATAGTTTATCATTTTAAACTTATTAAAAATTAATTACATTATAAAATTTTCTATTATATATTTAAATAAATTAATTTTATAACAAGAAATGCAGTTTTTTCTTCATATTAAACTGTTAAATATTTTAAGAAATTCTATGTTTGAAGTTAATAAAATTTGAAGCTATAAATCTATTATTTAAACAATATAAATTTAAAAAATTACTAACCATTTTTTTAAATTTAAAATTTATTTATAAACAAAAACAATAGTTAAATTTATTAGATTACAAATTTAAAATTATTGAAAATTCTATCAAATATAAGAAAAATGTACAAACCTTGTTAGATGCAACAGCATATTTACAATAATACTGTTCATATCTTGAAATGGCAAACAAGAAGCATTGTATTTGGCTTGATCAATATTTTCCTTTTTATTATTCATATATACATTACACATATCCTGAAGTGCATAATTTTCAGCTGGAAAAACACAAGTAGCATGTTCAATTAATTCACGTGTTGCTAACAATACATTATAAGGAGCTGTTACAACATCTTGAGTATTTGCAGGATATACACAGGAAACAAATCTTAAAAAAGAATAATTTCAAAGTTTGTAAAACGTTGAGTCAAAAAATATTTTAATGTTTTTAAAAAAAAATATATATATTTAACTTACAAATTAATTATAAAACATGCTAAATATTTATATTATTTACATGTCATTCTATATACCTATCAACATGAGGGTAAAAATCTTCCAACAATTTTAAAGTTGTAGTTCCTAAACCAGAACCAGTCCCTCCTCCTAACGAGTGAACTAGTAGAAAACCATGAAGGCAATCACATTTTTCAACTGTCAGTCTTATTGTCTCTTCCAGTCTTTCTCTATAATTTAAGCCATGGGTATAATAACCAACTGCCCTAAAAGTTTATTTTAACTAAATTTACAATTAAGTATGCCATGAAGTAATTACACAAATGTGAATACCAATTATTGCCAGATCCTGGATAATTAGTTACTGTACATGTTTGATCAAATAAATTATGTAATGGACCTTGACGAAATCTACTTACAACACTGTCTTCCATATCTATCAATACTGCCTTTTAACAAATAAAATATAAATAATTTCATATTTATATTAAAACTTATTTAAAAAACAAATTATATAGAAGTAAATATTACATATATTCTATTTTAAAAAAAATTTATTTAAAAATTGAGAAAATGATTTAATACGATTGTTATTTAATTGAATTACAATAAACTATACATCAGAAACTTTTTTCAATTTCAAAAATCATTTTGTTATTCAAATATTTTTGCAAAGGTAAAAAGATATATCAATAAAATTTTATGTTATATTTTATAGTAAATTACTTTATAAACAAATAAAGTATAAATTTTGAATAAAATAAATAATAAAATATATACTCTTGCTTTAATTTTAGCCAACTCCAAATCTGATAAACATTGGAATGAATGATCGTTTTTATGATTAGGTATATAAAAAAAGCTATTGAATGCTTCAGAAAGTTCTTTAGTATTTTTATTAAAATTTTTGTGAGTTTTAAGAAAATTTATTCCACTACTTGTAATTTGAATGCCATATTCATGCAATACTAATGGCCAAAAGGCTGAACCAATTTGATTTCCACATTGTCCAACTAAAAATTAATTAAAAAAATATTTGTATTAAATTGAAACTTAAACGAAATTATAGATGATCTAATTTAAATATTTAAATAATAAATAATACTTTAAATAAATGGTGTAAACAAATTTTTAAAGAGGTTATAAAAATTTTAAAAATGTTCAAATACCTTGTATAGTGATGAATTGACTCATTTTGCTTATATACTAAAGTTTTCTCAGACTTCTTTATAGTAAGGTTTTATCAAGCAGTCTTGAAAGTTAGAATTTTCATAAAAGACATTTTAGGAAGATTCAATGACGGCCAGAAGGCCACAGCATTGCACAAGTTGCAACGTATAAATGCATAATAATAATAATCAAAATTTTTTTTTATTATAAAACAGAAAATATTCTTTGAATTTAAATATATTAAAAGCTATTAAAATTACTATAAAATCAATTATAATTATGATTATTTACAACATGAATATATATATATATATATATATACACATACACGGTTATTGAATATACTATGTGTGTGTGGAAAATATATTTACATTAATTTAAATTAATTTTTAAAAAATATTACTTTTATGTAAAAAAATCTGATAAAATAAATATTAAAATTAATTTAAGAAAAATTCATTTATTTATAATAATATTGCTAGTTGTGTAATTATTAGAATATTTATATGTCAATTATTAAAATAAGGGGAAATCTTTTAAAAATTATATTTTTGAAAATCAGTATAGAGTGCAATGTTAAGATTTAAAACTCAATTTCAAAAAATTGTTGTATATATACATACAAAAATATATATTTGTATACATACATACATTTAAATTTAAACCAGTTGGTACTTAAATCTTCAATTTACAAATTGTTTTCTGCGGTTTTAAAAACTGTACAACAAATTTTTATAAAATTTTTATTTATAACACTCATTATTTTGAATATTAACCTTATTAGCCTTAAATTAATAAATTAAAAAAATATAAAATATTAAATTAAATTTAAAAAATATACATTTTCATTTTAATAGCCACATGTAAATTTCACGATTCCAAGACCGTATTATACATTTTTTTTTTTATATATCTCAAAAATCGTAGATTGTTATATACCTAATTATATTTTTTCTTTTAAGAAATCTTTATTTAATATTTTCTATAAAATAAAATTTTTGTTTTTTGTTTTTTTTTTTTTTTATAAAATCTTATACAATCAATGGTATTATATTTTAAATTTTAAAATATTTTTGAAGTATCTTTATTATAATTTTTATGTATAAGCTATACATAAGTCTACTATTGTAATTTATAAATTCATATTTATGAAAGTAATTATAATTGTATGAAAAAAAATTAATAATAAAATTTTATAATATTTTAGATAATTTTTTCATAAATATGAATTCTTAACAATAAATTATTTCTAAAATTTTATTTTTACATGCTCTACACATATCAGTACATATCGGTAAGTGTTGAATGAAATTTTCTTTTCTAAAAATAGTTAGTGTGTAAAGATTATTCAAGTGTGCAAATTTACAAGATGTATAAGAGGATTGAAGAAAAGAAAAATTATTTTATACTTTTTATAACTTTTATCAAAGCACGAGTGCATTACGTGATGATTAAAGTATATATATTAATAAATCAAATAATAAATTAAATGCAATCGTACAATGCTCTAATATACAAGAAATGAATGAAAAAGTATACTGTAAATATATAATAAAAACTGTGTCGAAGAATTGAGTTTTAGCAAATTTCAATTCACAAACATACTAAGAAACATTTTTCGTATATATCTAATATAAAACTATTTAAAAATAAAATATCTTTTTAGTACACTATTAGTGTTTAAATAAATGAATTGTAATCTGTTAATTCTCAATACAGGGATTGAAAAAGTCTTTATAAAAATATAATTACAAGAAGATAATCGCAATATTAATATCACGATAGAGAAAATAAAGATATATATCTATATTTTCAAACAAGAATTTCATTATAAAAGTCTAGATTACTTATTCTATCACTTTATCACGACCACTCTTCTTTTATTTTGCAAATTTTTATTTTTGCCGAATTTTTTAGACACCCTGAAATAAAATGTATGAGGTAATTTAAATATTGAAAATTATTTAAAATTTAAAAAATAAAATATTGTAATTACCTAAGTTCAATTACAAAATCACAAGCAGAAGAATTAGAGGACAAACTTTCATTACTTGAAGAACGTTTCAGTGTCTTGGGTTCTCCATCTGGTCTTGAATCATCTTTAATGATGTCACTTAAAAAATAAATCAATATTTATCAATTATTTAAAATTTTAATATAATCAATGAATAGTTTTTAAATTATGTAATACTCACCCTAGACCCTTAAGACCAATCGACTTATAGAAATTTATAGCAAATAAAGAATCTTTAGGATTAATAGGGAATAATCCCAGAAAATACGTTTTAAGAACTCTAAAACAAATAATTTATGCATTACTAATTTGTTTTAACTTACTTATATTTAGTGATTTAAAATTCAATATATTTTTATAAATTTTAATCTTTTAGAATAAAATCAAATTATTTCATATTTCTTGTAAAAGATTTATATAATGTTTAACTTATTTTGTGATTATTAATTTTAATAAAAAAATATTTATAAAATATTGTTATAAAACACTAAATTATCTATTTTTTTAAATGAAAGATTAGTTGATAATTTCAATGATAATAGCATTTCATAATTTTAATAATTATCATTAAATGTTTATTAAAATTCAACAAATATTATATGTAATACTTTATTTTTTTAAATTTATTTTATATTTTCTAAAACTGTACATTTTTTTTACTTGTTATATTATTATAATAAATAAATATAAGCTTATACTTACTTATTTTCAAATCTTTCTTTTAATTTTGAAATACCAAAATATTCAGCTAATTCTCGAAGAAAAATTCTTATGAAATTCTTTTTAGAATTAGTCATATCTTTTTCACTCAACCTTACAGCAGATAAAATATTCCATGATACGGAATCTGATATTAAGAGATGAGCAAACAATTTACTTGAATTTTTCAATTCATTTTTATCTAATAATTCAACTGTATCATAGCAATCTGTAAAGAGTTCTTTGAATGAATCTACAAATCCATCACTGGTATTGCAAAATCTCTATAAAAATATAAATATCTTATTAAATTGCTTTATAATTAATATGGTCAAGAGAAATTTTAACTTATTATTTTATTATCTCATGTGTATTGTAATTTAAATAAATAATAAATTTGTTAAAAATTAAATTCATATTCTTATATCTTAAAAAATTAAAATTTTATAAGATACTTTTATATAAACTCAAACATGTATATATGCATATCTGAAACAATTTTACTAAAATTTATTTTTATCATTGCATTATAGCGTAATATTATTGCAGTGATACAAAAATTAAAATCTAAAACTTATTAGTAGAAGTTTTTTGTAAACAATAAATTTTTTAATAATTGTTTTCAAATAATACTTGTAAATAATAAACTTACTTGAGCTATTATTCCAAGAAATCTTTCATATGGTTTTATTTCTGTGCAGCAGTCTAATAATGTTTTACATACTAAAATTTCTTGTCCAGGTTTTATTTGCGATTTCAACATATTTTGTACAGTATCGTCAAAGTTTATCAATGATTCAATAACTGATTGAATAGCATTTTTGAAAACGAATAAATCTATTTCTTCATCGTTACTATCAACATTATCGTTAGTTACTTCTGTTAACATGTTCATTTCTTCTTCGTAATTATTCTCAATTTCACCATTATTAGTTAATTCAGTTAACTGAATAGAATTTGTACCTTTAGTTTGACCACTTTTCTTTTTATTTTTAACATTAAGAAAGTATAATCCCTGATGCAATAGTGTTTTTATTTTTTCAAAATGGAGCACAAAAAAATGAGCAGGTTTCATAGGTTCATTTATTTCATTGAGCATAGACAAGTGTTTAGTGGCAGAAGTAGAAACTAAAGTAGCGTATTCCCATTTTTTAAAAACTACTTTTGTCCATGATGGAAATTCTACTAGAAGTTGTATTAAATTATCTAATATTATTGGACAATAATAATCATTAGGAACTTTTTCAGGTTCCATAGTAAAATCGCACACTTCTAATGATAGCGATTTCAATTGATTAATAAATTCAAATATTTCACTTGGTACATCATTGATTATAGTATCTTGCCTTGTGTTCAAAACAGAAAGACTTCTTGGTCCATTTTTTCCTGTAACATGCTGTATGTATTGTTGATTCATATCCTGAATAATATCTGTTGTTAAATGTGTCCACAAATGTCGCCTTTTTGTTTCCAATTCTTCACTTTGATAAGGACTTTGACATAGCGCTAATACATTCACAACAGTCTCTTTGAATTCATCTAAATTGTCTATGGTACTTAAATACATTATGCTGCATAAATATAAATCTTTGATTGGTTGTAAAATATTTTCAAAACAAACCCATCCATCAACAACTTTAATTAATCCAATAATATCTATTTGAATTAAAGTCGGTGGCAAGTTTACTGTTTCGTTGATTAAATACTTATAACACCTTAAATAAAAAGTAATGAAAAAATTAAAATCATAAATAAGAATAACAATTATTAATATTAATTAATTTAATATAATTAAACTAAAAAATTATCATAAATACAATTGCTATTTAATTTCAAAAGCTAATTTCAAGCCTACCTTAAATTATATTGATCAAATATACAAGAATTAAATGCCAGTGATGCAGCATTTAATAAATTGTACGAGTAAGCAACAACTAATTCCGATGGTGCTAATACATTGGTTTGAAGCCAACTTTCCAAAAAATGTTGTATTTCGAAAAATTCTTTTGAATCACTTATCATTTGAGCTAACAGAATAATAAAATTTTCCACTTTCACTGTTAATGCGTATAAATAAACATTACCAGTTGAAAAATTTCCTTCAAAATTTGCAACAACATCATCAAGAACAATTAACGCTACAGTTGATTCAATATTAATTAAATCATTCCAAATATTTATTTGTTGTGGATGCCAATAAGTAATGTTAAAAGGTAGTACTCCGATCTTTTGAATTACATTTTTATATTCTTCATTATTTTTCATTGACGCAAAAGCTTCTATAACATTACCATTCAATTCTTCATTTTCATCATTATCAAGAGTTTCATAATAATCATAATCATCCCAATTACTATCATAATTATATCTTGGCTTTTTTTTCTTTTCCTTTTTTATTTTAGTCGGTACAGTGCATATAATATTTAAATGTTTCATTAAACTAGTTTTGATATTTTTTCGATCTTGATGTACAAATAAATATAAATTGTGCAAATTAATGTCAGGCATAATTCTACATGCTTCTTTCCAAACAGGATCAGCCTTTTTCTTTAATGTGCCATCTTCACAAAAAATTGGTAAATCTTTTAATACTTTAAAAATAGTATCACTTGATACTCTCGGCGGTCGACCTGGCATTTTTCTTTTTTTTACTGATTTTTTTGAATAAAACATTTACTTTTTTTATATTATAAACTAAGTCACCTAAAATTTTTAAACATAAATAAATTTCAATTTATTCTTTGAAAAAAAATTATGAAATAATAAATAGGATATATGTCATTTTTTAATTTTTTATTAGATTAATAATAAAATTTAACATTTAGTTTTTATTTAATTTCATGCCCAGTATCATATTAAAGAGAAGGTTTTTAAAGCTAATTTAAGAAAATATTTTAATAATTAATTTAATAGTTAAAATGAATTTTATTTTAATGAAGTAAATACTTCAAACTAAAATTCTAAAAATTAGTGTAAAGTGAAAATATGTTTAATTATCATTGATTTTATTAATTATATTGCATTGTTTTGTACATTTAATTATTTCATTGCAATTTTTATGATTATAATAAAAAGTATTAATAGAAAGTTAGAGAATATTTCATTTGGATTGAGATGAAAATAAAAAAATTGTATTTTGAATATAGAATTTCAGTTACAGAAAATAACTAGAAGTTACATGTAATAAATTATAGGCATACTAATTTAAATTAAATGTAAGATAATTATTAACATTGACCTAACTATATAAAATACATGCAAGTTGTAATAATAATTAATGTTATTTTTTGTAACTTAATGTAGCAAAATTAAATAATTTTAACTTACAATACAATTATTTCACGAACTTAACCAAAACATTCTTTTAAAAGTAATTGAATTCAAATAAATATCGATAATAAAAACGAAAGATCCATTAAATTATAAATTACACATACTCTATTATAACTTGGAAATTGTAAAACTTTTTGTACAAAATATCTTTTGTTTTGATTCTCACGTTTTCTTAAGTGGTTATAATATTTTAATAATTATCAAAAAGAAACATATAGATGGAGCTACTAAGAATTTATGTGTAGCGTCTCATTTTTATCTATCCATCTGTTTGTTCTTTATACACTACATGTGCGTGCGCATGAGTTACGTGGCTTCTCCTATATTCCCTCTTAATGCAACAATTTCATGAACACTTGCAGTGATTCTATTCCGTTCCTATATTCTAATAAAACTGCATAAAAACAACAGCATTATTAAAAAATTAAATACATTTATAGAATTGAGAAAACCTTAATTAATTATTAATATAAATAATATTGAAAACTAATAAAAATTCAAAACGTTACTTTACTTATATCAAAGAAAATTATACATAGAAACGGAACTAAACCATCGACAATTGCAATGTAGAAAACTCTATGAAGCCGGTTACATATATACACTCATACACACACATTAATGCAAATATTTATATTATTACGTAAAATTGCGGCATCTTAATCCAAATAATAACAACTGAAAATTTTAAGAAATTATATCATTGTTATAAAACTTCGTAATCGAACAAGGTTATAAAATTGAAATGCATTAGTGAGTAATGGAGTACAATTTGGACAAAATTTAAATCTATACATCGTCATTAAAAGTATTCTTTTCTAGTAAATTAAGTTAATAAAAATTGTATGTATTCTAATTTTATAAAGTTAAACATTTTTGATATTTTTTATTATTATCACAAAATAAAATTTTGATATTAAATAGATACAAAGAATAAATTTTTGTTGGCATCTTAATAAAGCGCGAAATACAACGATTTCAATAATTTAAAATGATTTTAAAAAAATGTTTAATATAAGTCTCGTTTTTTTTATATACACAGTAAATTCCTTTAAACGTTTTCGATATTATAATTTCGGTATTAAATTTGCGCCAATTTTTATACAAAACTTAAGTGCTAATTTATCCGTATAGATTTTTTAAAGAACATTTTCATATATTCTGGCCAATTTGAAAATTTTTTTTTCTCAAACGTTTTAAAACTCAGTCAAAAAGAAAAATCTTGGCTACATTTTCCCTCGGAATGCACACTTATCCCGAACACATGTGCGCCAAGCACTTGACAAATAGAATGAGATAGACGATGGCTTACGAATCATTCAAAAAATATCCGTTAGACGCAATATTTTTATATTTAATAAACTTAATCGTTTGAGCCAACCGCAAGAAACGATAAAATTTGTCAAATATCCGATGTTTGAACCTTCTCTGCACCGACGCGTTACTTATTTTATTTCAAAACTATGATGTACCTCGTTCGTTTTTTATATTTTTATTTTTATCTTGTATTTTAATTTAAACTAAGCATCAGCGAATTTAACTTAACATATACACGTTATTTTTAAGTATTTTATATAATTACTTCATTTTCAATATAATTATAGTTTTAATTACAAAAATATCTAACTATAAGTTTGATTATTATTTTTTAATTATATAAATATTAAAATAACGTAATTTAGTAAGAATTATTATAAAAATTTAATTTCAAATTTTAAATGGGAAAGAAAGAGAAAGCTGACGTATTTGCCAGTAAGAGCGACAAACACAGAGAGATAATGCTCTCTTTCTTTTTCTCACACGCATGATGCACTTGTTCTCTTTTTCACATAAAACGCGTAGGCAAAAGCGTGGCCTATTCTCCGCAGTTGTACTCCTACGTTTTACGTAATGTTACGAAGGTTAAGGGTAGGGTCGAGGAAATGCTCTGATTGGCCCAAAATCATTTCGCTGCTTTTCCAATCGCTGAAAACCTCGCGCTCCAGCGAGTATAAAAGACGGTGCATCAGTGCATTCGACGGTTTTTCTTAAGGGGTTACCCCCTTAAGAAAACTACAAAACTTTTTTAAACGATTATTATATCATCTTAAAGAATACATCTTGAAGAACTTTCAGTAATTTTTTTATTGCAAAATATTACATTGTTAAGTGGCAAATGGCCGGCAATGAAATAGTGTTTTTATTTATACGGTTTGCGGTGACCAACATTGCGGCGAAGTGGATCATTTGAAACAAAAAATGTGGATAGATTTAGTTAAATATAAGTATAAACTAGTCTTTAATCGAAGGATTTAAAAAAATATTCATTTTTCACAAAATGGCGGATAGTCAAAGTTAATGGTTCGATTTTAACGAAAAATCGAACGATTAAAGACTACATTTTTATGTATTAAATAAGCCTGCAAAATTTCAAGAAGATCGGTTCATTAGTGTTTGAGTAATCTTGGTCACCGACTTCAGAAATGCCATTTCGAGAAAAACGCGTTTAAAGTTTTAATTGCCGGTTGTTTACACAACGGATTCTTCTCTTTCAACGCTCATATCTCAGTCAATTTTGTTCGGATCGACTTGAAATTTCCAAGTCATATTCTCAGATACGTATACTTCAAAAAAATGCAATTAACAAAAAATCGATTTTTTCAAAGTCGCAAGTGGGGGTAACCCGTTAAGGAAACCTCCACGAGTACGCTCAGAGCAACCTCGAAGCCCTGCTTCTTAGCATTTATTTTCCATTTTCTGTATTCATAATTTTACTATATTCGAACTTCGCTATATTCGTTGTACTATATTCTAAATTTTACTTTCAAATCTTTTTACTATATTCAAACTTTTACTTGATGAAAAATTCTTATAATCGATAATATTATTATTCTAAGTCAACATGTATTATTTCATATTTTAATTAAACACAAGATTTAATCCAAAGCTATTTTTTTATTATTCATACCATTCATCTATTTATTAACATTAAATCACCAACCTTCCTATTTCCAATATTTCTCTTTAACCTTAACCCTTTACTGTACTACAATAACTGTTTTGTCAGGTTGTACTAAAGCCGACCTGAGAACGTAGTCCTATCTGATTAAATCTAACCCCGCTTTCGAGTTGAATTACCGGAAGGTCAGGCTGTACCGAAGCCGACGACTCAGGCGAGAAGAAACGGTTAGCTTCCTATCTAATCGCGCCAGGCCCAGGCTATACCAGACGTCGGGTACTTTATATTTTTTATAAATCAAACGAGTGTGATTTTCTCCGTTCGAAAAAGCGTGCGGCGTCGAAGGATCAGGTTGTACTGAAGCCGATTCCTTCGAATGACTGGTAACGGCTTCGACTACCCATTTTTTCCTTTTTTTATAACATAAACTACTAACGCTAAGTTACCGCATTATCATTATGTATCCCTCTCAATGTTTTAACATTTCATTAAAAAATTTTAAATTCATTACAAATAGATACTCGTTTAATTACACGTGCGTTATTTTATAAAAACGTGTAAAGCAAATTAAAATTTTATTAAAAAAAGAGCGTTCGTTACAAAAAGTGCAAAATTAAAAAAAAAAAAAAAACAACAAAAAAAAAAACAAAAAAAGCTATTAATTTGGTTTGTACTTTGGAGTAATGATAATGTTATCAATTTCAACATGTGGTGGGACGCCAAGCGAATAAACTATAACATCCGCAATATCTTCCGGGTCCAATGCTGGAAATTCCGAAATCTTCGGTACCGTTTTCATTGCATAAGTCATCATTTCAGTTTTAACCAGTCCTGGACAGACAGACTGAAAAAAAAAAAAAATCAATAAAAATAAACCAATATATTTTCATAGAAAAATTTTCGTGAAAATAAATGGGCAAAGTGTACGAATAAAAGATAAGAATAATATTATTTTTTCACAAGATCTAATAAATTGACGTTGAAAACATCTACATGTCTATTCATTAAGATTTTACGTGAATTAAAATGGATTACAGGCTAACATCTGTGAAAAAAATATTTTCAATTGAATATCCATAATGATTTCCAAATTGATATAAAGATTCGTTATCATTGACTGGAATTAATTTATAATTATATATTACAACGTCAGTTTGATACATATTAACACTGCGTGAGAATAAAATTCATTCAATAATATGAATAAATAAAAAACTAATAAGCTCGAAAAGTCTATGTATATCTATGAAATTACGAAGTATAATTATATATTAAATAATTTTGTTTTTAAAAATTTTTCGGCATACAGTAGTTAAACGTGAATAAAGATAAAGATAAACGTATTTCCGATTCTACTTAAACGATTCTATTTAAACTTATTGCGATTTTTAAATTAACTTCGATGATTTATAATCGAAGAAGTATCGATTGAATTAAATCGATACTTCTCGCTGAAATTCAAATGGTTCGATTAAAATAGCGGAACAAACATCGCGACAAAAAGAGCCTCGTTATTTGAGAATGATTGTTTTAAAAATTAACCATTATAAACTTTTAAATATTATTATTGATTAAGTTATACTTACCGTGACACGAATTTTCGAATCCAACAGCTCGTTTCTTAAAGATTCGGTTAGACCTGTAACGGCGAACTTTGATGCTGGATATACGTTGAAAGGCGCGAAATCTATGGGTGGAATTTTATACCCAGCAATGCTTATAAAATATTAAAAATATATTATTGATAAAATATGAATACACTTATCGTGTTAAATTTATTTGTTAAATGTTCAAGGCAAAATTTAATATTCGTATTTAAGGATATTTAATGAATTAACAAACGATTAATTTTATTTAAGAAAAATATGTAAACGATTAATTTTACTCTAATGTCGATCGATAAAAAATCAATCGTAATTAAGACAAGGTTCTCATCAAGCACGATCAAAAAATCGATTTTTTTTTTTTTTTTGCTTAAAAAGTTGGCAAATGTCTCGTAGAATACGCTCGTGAAACCCGTTTTGCCGAATTCAATTTATTTTTAAAGTTATAGTCAAAAAACCGAAGTCGTCTTTTTACGTACTAAATCGCGTACTAAAACTTTAAACGCGTTTTTCTCGAAACCATGTTTTTTGAGACGGGCGGCAAGATATCTTAAAAACTATTATAGATATCGAGATGAATTTTTTTTTATTTTAAAGGTAATTAAATTTGCTAGATCTTGACTTAATAAAATAATTTTACAATGATTATTTTTATTGTTATTGCACTTTTTAGAGCAAAAAAAAGTGCAAAAAATATTTTTTTTTTGCAAGCCCGCCATTTTGTTAATTTTTAACTTTTCTTCGTGATTTTAGTTCAAAATTCAGCAAATGTCTTCTAGTTTATAACAAACTTTGATTTTTTGATTTCAGACAAAAATTGGATGAGTTACCTTGCCGCCCGTGGAGGTGTCTTTTTTTTCGATGACTATTTTTCAATGCATATAACTAATAAAATATTCGGTATTTTTGTTCAAAAAAATTTGTAAAAGTAGTTAATAACATACTTAATAAGTACCAAAAAACTTGACTACTTTAATTATTTCCTTCCATGAGAAAAAAAATCGCGAAAATCACGTAATTTTTGGGTCGCTAGATGAGAACCTCCCCTTAATTGAGATTGGCACACTTTTATAAAATATTATAAATTTATTTTATGCTTATATCTTCAAATTTCCAATATAACTTTTGAATAAATTGAGTTGAAAAAATTTTTATAACGTGTATATATTAAACATTGAGTTAAAATTTACCTGTTTACATTTATAATGTGGGCTTCTTCATCATTGTTCCTCATTATCTTAATGGCATGTTTTATAGTATATACGGTACCCAACGAGTTAACTTTAAAAGTGTTCTCCAAATCCAAGGTTGACAAATCTGCGTAATATAAAGTGATATAAAAAAAAAAAAAAAAAAAAAAATTATTTAAATTCGAATGTTATAATAATAAAAAAAGTAAATTGTTTTAATAAATAAAACTGAATTTATTTTACGATAAAGTCGCAACTTTATTATTTTATTTTTTATTCAATCGATAGATATATCTCGATATAAAAAGAGTTGATAAAAAATAATAAAATATTTCATTTTATGCTAAATTTTTTAATTTTTCTGTCTAAAGAAGGAGGTGAGTATATAATTACAAAATTATTATTTTCAAAAATTCTTTCGAATCGATTTTTATGCTATATTAAATGTTCAAATAATGAAAAAAAAAAAAAAATTTCTTATTTTCTTTATTAAACGACAAATAATCCAATTTATAAGATTTTAAAAATTACTTTAGCCATTTCTTACAGTCAATGGTATGATAAAGTTAATTATTGTTAAAAATTAATTTTTAGAATACGAATTTTTTTATACTTGAAATTGAAATTTATGCCTGTATAAGTTTGAATAATTATATACTCGATTGTTTAAATATTTGAATTTCTATGTGAACACATGTACAAACACGCATACCTTCAATTCTGCCAATTTTTAGGTAACCGGCATTGTTGATAAGAATATTCAACGTTCCTAATGTATTTTTAACCCAATTTAACGCTTCAAGAACATCTTCTTCCTTCGTTATATCGCATTCCTTGGCATAAAATTTACCCTTTCCTTTGACATCCTTCATACTTTCCTATAAAAAAATATAATAGTTCATTTTATTATTTATGAATCATTGGGTCTACAATGTTAACTAAGATTTTAAGTAAAAAATGAAAGAAGTTCCTTACTATTATGACATGTAATCAATAAATTAAGAAAAAATTTAAAAATATTTTATTATACAATAAATTATAAATGGTATACATAAACGATGCATAATGTTATTCGGGAATTAGAATTTTAATAAACATTTTATTTTTTAAGAATGGTTAAATTTAACATCGATGTGCTCGAGTTTTCAAAGAGAAAAATTTTTTTTTTTTTTTTTTTTTTTTTTTTATTATTAGAAATTTAATACAGAAAGAAATAAAAGAAAAAAAAATTTTTGGTTCCAACTCGTGCAATTCATATAACACACAACTTAAAAATTCAAAATATGAAAACATTAAAAAAAGTTCGGAGCAAATTGCTTAAGTGCAAAAAGTTTACGTAAACGAGGCATATCTATTGAGAAAAAAAAAAAAAAAAGAAAGATAAAAAAAACGCTACGGATTACCTCTAAGTACGAAAATAGAATAACCGGCGGTTATTATTTTACTAAAATAAAATACACTGCATAATCATCTGTATAAATTAGTTTAATAAATATTGACAATTGATTATTCATTAAGTGCGATTAAAATTATAAATATATTCAATGTACATACATTATAAAGTTTATCTCTGCCGATTACGAAAAATTTGACCTTTATCTTTTCGCTCTTTAATAACACGAGTTAATATATTATTTGCACGTAACGATGCAAATAAAAAATGTTAAAAGAATTTCTCACCTCCATCTGTCCCTTTCTTCGAGAGAGTCCAACGACGTTAACGCCATGGGCGATTAACGCTTTGGCGATCGCCAAGCCAATTCCACTGGATGTACCCGTTACCACGGCTACTTTTCCATTCCAGCGTTCGATCGACATACCGATTGATTTATTTTAGTTTTTTTTTTTTTTAGGCTTGAATAATGACGAATTAATCGAACCAACTTTAACGAATTAATTTTTTATTTCTTATCGGCACGCCAATCGCGAGTTAAAATTTGCAAAGCCGTAATAAACAAGAGTGACGAAACGGACAAAGTGAGCCGGGAACGACGAAGCTGTAAGCTTTTATCTCGAAAAGACCTGTCGTGACTTGCAGAATCATTTGGCGAATCCGGTTTCGTTGTGAAGTCTGGACATTATAAATTCGGTCCTTCTCGCTGAAATTCGGTTATTCTCGTGCAACCTATTAGGTTGCTGCAGATGAAATAGCCGATTTAGCAATGACATAAAGTTGGCTGCAATTTTAGTGTATTATGTTGGTACAAGGCGGCGCAAATGATATGACGAATCGAAGTATAAATACTGCTACCTTGGTTTATGGAGTCATTTCTGTTTTGTACTTCATAGTGATCATATGATCGTAAAAACAAAAAGAGAATGTGAACATGGAAGTGAATCAAAAACGGCTACTTTTACTATACGAATTTAAATTAGAGCACAACGCAACGGAAGCAACGAGGAATATCAACAGCGCATTTGGGCCTGATACAGTTAGCGAACGAACCACTCGGCGGTGGTTCGAAAAATTTCGATCCGGAGATATGGACCTCGGAAATGAGCCACGTGGACACCCAGGACCATCGATCGATAACGACGAGCTGCGTGCATTAGTGGAGTCTGACCCCCGCCAAACCATAAGGGATCTTGCCGAGAAATTAGGCGTTCACAATTCGACAGTTTGCCGCCACTTGCAACAACTTGGAAAAGTTAAAAAGCTTGACAAATGTGTTCCGCATGATCTTACCGAGCAAAACATGACGTGTCGAATGGAGATTTCAAGTTCTCTTCTCTCCCGCAACAAAAAGGAAGCGTTCTTGCACCGAATTGTGACCTGCGATGAAAAGTGGATTTTATACGATAATCGTCGCCGATCGGCCCAATGGCTAGATGCCGATGAAGCGCCAAGACACATGCCGAAACCAAGCCTTTATCCAAAGAAAATGGTAACTGTTTGGTGGTCTGTAGCTGGAGTTATCCACTATTCGTTTCTGCAACCTGGCGAAACCATCAATGCTGAGAAATACTGTGCTCAACTGGATGCTTAAATGCATCAGAAATTGATAGTCTAACGACCTAGGCTTGTCAACAGGGATGGAGTGATACTGTTTCATGATAACGCACGACCTCATGTATCGAGAACAACGGTCCAAAAATAAAACGAGTTGTGCTATGAGACTCTTCCTCACCCTCCATATTCACCAGACCTCTCACCAACAGATTATCATTTTTTTAAACATTTGGATCACTTTTTGACAGGAAAAAGATTTAATAATGAACATGATGTCAAAAATGCCTTCGAAGAGTTTCTTCGAACTAGAAACTCGGACTTTTACAAAACTGGAATAAATGTATTTGTATCTCGTTGGGAAAAGTGTGTTGCATCTATTGGTACCTATTTTGATTAAATAAATTGTCTTTATAAAAAGTTACAGCTGTTTAAAAATTTATTACTAAATTGGCCATTTCATCTGCAGCAACCTAATAACTCCTATTCTTTCTCACTCTAATCATCTCGCCAACGCATAAGTATCACCTGTCGTTGTACTTACTTGCAGTTTTTGCTTGAAATTTATGATTACTACTCTGCTGCCTTGTATACTATATGTTAATTATAAATTAATATCATACGTATTTTATAACCTCCTTTTCAACAAATTGGCTATTTAACGTAAAAAGAATTTTTACATAAAATTGCTAGTTCTAGAGATTAGCTGGTTCAAACGTACAAACTCTTTATAGATTGGTGTATATGTATGTTTATAAGTATGCGTTTTTCGATGCGTCAAACGATGACGTTTGCTTATTCGCATTGTGTCATTGAGGTTAGATTTATTTAAACGATATAACAAAAGAGATGATTGTGGATAAATATACGTTTTATTATTTCCCTCAATGATTCATTAATTTTATTACGATCGTTGAAAAATTTTAATTTTGATGTTAGATATTTTGTGGATAAAATTCACGTAATCATTTTGTGGATAAACGTCGTATGGCACTGATAACGAATGATAAAAATAAACGATTATTGACTTTGATAATAATCAGAATTTAAATGTACGACAAAAAATAAATGTATATTTTTATTGAATAAAATAAAAAAATTTTAACTTTTGATACAGTTCACATATATTTTAATAAATATTATTAAACATTTTTTCCTCCGTACATTTATACATCATAATTGGATATTTATTTATAAAAAAAAAAAAAAAAAAAAAAAAAAAAAAATTTGAAATTATATTGACAAATCGTAACAAGTCAATCGGTAAAATTAAATCGCGCTCACCTTAAATTTTGTATCATCATAATTACTGATCGCGATAATATTTTATCATTACGCTATCTTACATAATTTTTTTTTCTTTTTTTTTTTTCTAAATTAAAAGTTAAAAACAATTTATTTTCATTTGTATATTTTTACAGGATTATACTAGTTAAATTCGAGAAGGCAATAATGCCAAAGCAATTTTGCCATGATGATTTTCAAAATAAAGAAATAACGCTCCTAAAAGTTGTTAATTATTTCGTTTAATATTAACAACTTCACTCTACGTCATTCGGCCAATGTTTATTAACCGATGTTTATTTTGTTATTAGACAACTAAGCCTCATTTTCAATGCTATTTTTTCCTACTGCTTTTTTTCCTCTTTTTAATTTCATAATCTGCATGTAAAACTCTTCTTCCTTTACACTCTGACAAAAAAGTATCCGGAAATTCTCATTTAAATTGCCCGCGTTGAGTATTTTTAAGTATTTGAAGTTTCTGTATGTTGGTAGGACTGTCCGTAATTACTATGCCAAACATGAGTGCGGTCTGTCAACTAGTTTGTTTACGACAGCTGTTGAAACCAGTCGACCTCAGTGGTAGTCTACGAATGTTACAATGGAAAAATTTTGCATGACGATAACGCACCATCTCATCGAGCCACGATTATTAACGATTTCAAGACCAAACACTCGATAAATACCATCGACCAGCCACCTTATTCGCCTGATCTAGCTCCGTGTGACTTTTTTCTTTTCTCCAGACTGAAATTACCGCTCTGGGGAACCAGATTCGACTCCATAGACGCCATAAAAGAAAATTCGCAGAAGAAGCTGAAGGCCATCCCTGAAAGCGCCTATAAAAAATGTTTCCACGATTGGAAAAAACGTGTTGGCACATGTGTATCGCTTCAAATAGAGCATATTTTGAAGGAGATTCAATAAATATTAAAGAAGTTTAATATTTTTGCGTTTTATTTCAAATTTCCGGATACTTTTTTGTCAGAGTGTATGTCTTCTTCCTCGTTATCTTCTGTAACGCCTTTTAACTATCCTCGCGAAATACGGCAAAAAAAATAAATAAATAAATAAATAAATAAAATAAAATAAAGTAATTTATTATGTTTCAATACATATTTTATAAGTATTTTGCTTGCAATGTTAATTCGTTTATTTCAACATTTGGCGGTACGCCGAGAGAATAAATTACGGCGTCCGCGACGTCTTCCGGGTCCAATGACGGACAGCCCGAGAATTCCTGTTTGAATTTAACCGCGTTGTCTCTCATAACGGTTTTCACCAAACCTGGACTTACGCTCTGAAACAAAGGAAGAATTGCGATACGTTGATCGATTTTTATTTTATCACGATGCTTCGATGAATTTTTTTTAACGTTTCCGTGTCGTATTTTTTTTTTTTTTTTTTTTTTTTTTTGAATACGTCTTAACGGTGTATGCTTGAATGTACTAATTTTTAAATTAATAAATGAATGTGCAAATAGATTTTAATCCAATAATTAATAAATAAATATTACGTTCAATTAATTTGACTTTGAAAGGAACTGTGAAAGAAAACTCGATTAAAATTAAAAATACGTTTTACAATTCTATAATATTATTGCTTGGTTTAATTTCATCGAATCGCGATTATTACGACATATTGCGAACTTTTACAATATTCATCCTTGATTCAATGTATGTTATAACATATTAATTATAATATCGAATAAATAATTACTCACTGTTATACGTATTTTAGAATCCGATAGTTCGTTTCTCAATGTTTCCGTTAAACCCGTTACGGCGAATTTCGACGACGGATATACATTAAATGGTATAATCGACGATTGTAGTACTGTGTGCCCAAGGACGCTAATAAAAAAGAAAAAGGAAAAATTTTAAATAAAAATAACTTTTTTTTCCGTATAATGTTTCTTTTACGGTTGATATAAAAAAAAAAAAAAAACAGAATTAATTTAAAATAAATTACCTGTTGATATTTATAATGTGAGATTCTTGATTACTTTCCTTCATTAACTTAATCGATTGTTTTATGCAATATACAACGCCGATTACGTTTACTTTATAAGTGTTCTCTAAAACCGAGGTAGAAACATCTGCGAAATAAAAACGTTTTTTTATTATTGTTTTTTTATTAAACGTTCTAGTGATCAAAGCACAAAAAATCGACAGAGACAGGAATCGCGAGTCCGGTGCACTACCGACTAAGCCATCGCGCGGCTCTAAATTGTCTATCTATCTTTTTGTTTGTAAAATTTTAGCCGCGATAAATATTTAATAATAAACGATGGATTGTATTTTTAAATTTTCGCTGATTAAAATAGATGATTTAACGATGTCATTGAACATAAATTAAAATTTTTCATATCAATGTAAATCCGACAATATTTATAATGCTGAACTTTTATAAAATTTACATAAAACAAGGCACTTTAACCGAGTTGAATTTTTAAATTTTGACATTTAACATACATATAAAGTCCAAAGAAATTTTGTTATTAGTATTTTTTTATCACTTGCCGTAAAAAATTCTTAACTAAATTATAAATTTTCTCAATATAATTCGTATGGAAATTTAAAAAAAAAATTTTAACGCGTACTCTCAATGCACGTACCTTCGAATTTAGCATGTTTTATAACACCGGCGTTGTTGATGAGAATATTCAACGTTCCAAGTGTACTTTTAATCCAATTTAACGCTTCAATAACATCTTCTTCCTTCGTTATATCGCATTCCTTGGCATAAAATTTACCCGTTCCTTTGACATCCTTCATACTTTCCTATTTATATTAAACATACTTGATTTTTTAAGTAAAATGCATTGAACGTATTGTTCCAAAATTAAAATTCTCAACTCACCTCCATAAGTCCCTTTCTTCGAGAGAGTCCAACGACGTTAACGCCATGGGCAATCAATGCCTTGCAGATCGCCAATCCAATTCCAGCTGATGCACCTGTCACCATCGCTACTTTTCCTCTCCAACGATCCATATCGTTGCTCTTATTGATTTTATTTTATTTTATTATTATTATTATTATTATTATTATTATTATTATTTTTTTTGTTTTTTTTTTGTATCTATATCTTTTATTAAATTATGAATGTATTGGGATTTATAATAAAATTGTAATGTATATTAAACGTTAAATTTTTAATTCGAGCTTATTGTTGTTTCGAATGAAAATATCAACGTTTTCGCGGCAAGAGCTTACGTTCCGTACTAGTGAAAATCGCGAAAGTTTACTAGCTGATAATCGAGGATTTAAAATAATTGCGTAGAAATATAACTATGATTAGTTTTATTTCGTTGCGAAAGATATTTATTGCCACGATTCGTTAGATTGTTCAATGAGTTGGCTTACTCAATCGGATGATTAAATAATTACAACTGGGCGTTTGTTCTTGAATGCCTGACGATTAATTATTTAGTTTTTTTTTTTTTTTTTTTTTTTTTTATATATAAACAAATATGCACTTGTAAAGATTATGTTTCAAATAAATTTTTGTCGCTTTAAATATTATGATTAATAGCTATGATTTATAACGATTGATAATTTAAACTTAAACCGTTAATTAATTATTTATCATAAATTGCATAACAAAGATTTAAGATTGATGAAAAATAAGAAAGCGCGAGGTATTTAATACGTACAAGCGATTTTTATCTCACGGCTGACAAAAACGAATTCTCTTCTGGGACGGATTCCGCCTGAATACGAAAACAAAATTCACGCAAAACGAGAAAGATTTTGATTTGAATATTTTTTCAGTCGATAATAAAATGCATCGTTAATAACGATAGAGTCTCGCGTATTTCTCAATAAACGATGGCGAAACTCGCCTTTTAATATGTAGATTAAAATATTCGCTCGGCAATTGTAAACAATGTAATATTTATGAACGATATTAATTTTTTTTTTATTATTATTTATTTATTTATTATTTATTTTTTTATTTTGTTTTTTGAATAAATTGTTTTTTGAAATTTTGCGAACAAATGCATTTGATTGACTAAATTTAATCTGCGTTTTACATATTTTATCGTCGTGTTATATCATGACATTTTTTTTTTTTTTTTTTTTTTTGTTTATTTAATGTTCGTATATACGTCATTAATGGTTATTCGATTCGTAAATCATTTTGCCGTACCGAAAATAAAATTTAATTAATTGTTAAACTTCCTTAATACTTACTTATAATATTTTGCTTTTAATTTTTTTTTCTTCTTTTACAATATTTGTATGCGCGTCTTCGCGTTTTCGGTGATAATGCAGAAAAAATATAGCTGAGATCATTTATATATATATATATACTCCCGACATTGGTCGCAAAGAAAAAAGATAAAATAATCGAGTATACCGACATTTTCCTGTTTTTGCCCGAGATTAGCATAACCTCAACCTCAACGATTCGTTTAAATCTAATAATAAATAAAAATATTAACCCGCGTATTTACGTATAAATCGTGCAAAATACGCACAATGCAGCAATATTGCAATCCTTTAGATAAGAGAAAAAAAAAAAAAAAAAAAAAAAAATGAAAGGATTAATGCACAAACATAACGTCTATTCTCTCTATCCGCAGCACACGTATATATGGAAAAGTATAGAGACGTAGTTATCTCTTCCTTTTTGCGAGGACTTTTCTATATTTACGTAAAGGAAAAAGCGTTTCAGCGCTAAACTATATTTTCCTTATGGAATAAACCGACAAGTTTGAATGTTGAATATAGGTGCAGGAAATCGCGATGGATATGGATTATGGAAATTCATATTTTTACGTATTTAAAGGTTTAATTGGAGACGATTTTAGATTTGTCTTTTTTTACATTCTTTTTCTATTTTTTTTTTTAATATTATTTGTAATATATCAAATTTCATAACGGATATCTTCATCCGTTACGTAAACGATCTTGTTTTATTAATTTGTTGTGGAATCTCCGACCTTGAAAAAAGCTTTACAAACTTCATCGTTTACCAAATTTAAAAAAGAGATGCGTTCATTTAACACTTTGTCGTTCGGGTGATTTAAAGTCTATTTTAATAAATTACAGCTACAACATTCATCGGCCGTAGGAAGTTTCGTCGTAGATTACATATATACCATCTTACGCGAAATCTTACGAAGAAAATGAAAAAAAAAAAAAACTATAGAAGAAAAAAATTCTTCAAAGGTGTGTAGCATCTTTGGATTATTATTATTATTATTATTATTATTTAATTATCAACAACTTTTATAAGTTTGTGAGAAATCAAGCATGAACAATTCAAACACGAAGAGTTTACGTCCAAACAATGCGCGAACAGATATTCAAAAAAGAATAAGAGAGAGAGAGAGTAGACTGAAAAAAAATGAGTATGGAAAAATGTGCAACATTAATAAATGTGTAATAACAAATGTAAACATCAGTTGATGGTCGTAAAATTTTATCATTTAATTATTGATTATTTATTTAATTAATGAACACTTTTAAATGCTTGAAAAGTTTATTGCCGATTTATTTACAAGAATTGATTAATTTTTTCCTTTTTTTTTTTTTTTTTTTTTTAATGAAATTTATGAATAATATTTATCATTAAATAATAATAAAACATATCGTTTACCTTTCGTTAATATCGATCCACTTATTCGGAGCTTTTAATTTTTTCAAATATTACCATTACTTTAGGAACTGGATGCCATGGACGCCGTGGGTTAATCTTCAATAATTTCGTTGTAACGTTACACAGCATTTATTTTCGGGACACGGCTACAAAATAACGTTTCCGACGTCGAACTTGATTTTTTTACTACGTTTAAATGTTTTTAATCAACGAGACGTACTGATATATTTTACAAAACTTTAACGTTGTAACAGTTGAATATCCCTACCCCTGAATATTAATTAACAACTATAAATATTGGAGCGCCAGTGTCTTGCCACCACTTGAGGTAATGCGTCGAGGTCAAAGTAGGAGTCTCGCTCTCTCTCTCTCTCTCTCTTTCCCCCTCCCCTCCTCACTCGGACCACCAAGGACAAAGCAACTTCGTTTTCGACTCCTGATAATGGTCAACGGTCACCTTCGCGACAACGAAAGAAAGATCCAAAAATTGTCAAGAAAGAACCGAGAGACTGGAGATTGACCGGCATCGTCAAAAGAAAAGAATAGATGCCGGTCCGAGGGGAGCAGAGCATAAATTAAAGGAAAGGGCGCTTTAATTCAAAAGTTAAATAAACCGCATTTTACTCCGTTTCTTGCAATAATATACCATGGTATATATATATATATATATATATATATATATATATATATATATATATATATATATATATATATATATAAAATTTTAAGAAAGTTTAAGACCATCGACGTGGTCAGCTGTACGCGTCGTGCAACGGTTCGCTCGAAAATTTTATTTTAAATTTGAATTCGACTGCGTCATGCCTCAACATCGAGTGTTATATTTATATATATATATACACAAAACAACGGTTATATAAATTTTAATATTATTCCTTTATGCGTACACATATAATATACGAATAAATTTAACGATATCAATCGCGCAAATTTTGCATTTAAAATTTTAAATGCGTAACGTAGAAATTAGCGACTCACTAAGAAAACGAGAATTCAACTTCATATAAAGAATAAGATAAAAATCATTATCGTTTTAATTTTGAAAATTCTTTATCTTTCAAAAGAAGAATATCGAAGAGTTAATTTATAAGATACTTTCACTTTTAATTATTTTTAATTTTTCTTCCTCACTATTTTTTATTTACATATTTCGATAAATTATAAACAATATCTACTTGGATTTGATGACAATATGTTTCTAAAATAGCACAAACTTTTATGCTATTTTTTTGAATTGCATTATATAAATATAGTTTTATTTTTTCCCTAACAATGATAACAATAAATAAATCAGTTTAAAAAAATTGACCTTTTACTGACAATTAAATAAATTAAAGAATAAACGATGCTTTTATTATATTCATTAATAAATTATATGATTATATTAATAAGTATTATTAATTAGATATTGAACCACCTGACGGCAATAAAGAGAACTATATTTTCCGCAAAAGTAACTCGAAATATACATACGTATACATGTAAAATTCACAAGTATATATATATATATATATATATATATGCATAATAATGTAGACAATCGGATTAATATTTACACATTATATTAACGAATTATAAATTATATAATTTAATTGGTGTTGTATGATGATTAATAAAAAACGCGATTTAAATAGTAAGTATATGCAGACCGAATAGATTAAATTTTATATATTTGAATTGTCATAAATATAGTCTTACTCAAATAATGGCAATACATTAATAAAAATGTTTAAAATGATTTTGCCATAATATTTAAAAGCACAGTTTAGCTCTAAATACATAGTTAAAGTAGTTACGCTCCGATAAGCATTTAATAAAAGACTTTCTATACTTACATGATTCTGCGAGTCGTTAGTCGTTGTTTATCAATTGCGAGAAATGATAAAATTACAACAGAAAGTACGTTTCAACTGAAATTTTTACAAAAAAAAAAAAAAAACGACGATGTGATTACCGATAAGCGTATGTTACTTTTTAACAATAATTAATTGAACTTTTTAATGAAAACGAATAAAAACATATGGAAATAATTCTAATTTTCTTTATAGTTAGCAAAACATTTGAGCAGCTATTAAATTTAATTTACGAATTATTTTGAACATTTAAGTTTCCATTTAAAATCGAAAAAAAGAATGAAATGTACATCATAAATGAAAAAGAAAACTTTTCAAAGGCAAACAGATGTTACTTAATTTTCACTGTTATTCTTTTTTGTTTTTTTTTTGTTATTTTTTTTTTTTTTTGTTTTTTTAAAGACATTTATTTTTATCAGGAAACAATTTAAAAATCTATATTACATCGTAACTTATTTTTATACAACAATAATGGTAATAATAAAAAACATTATTACGTCGTTAGTGGTAATCCAAAAGCTGTCCACGAGCTTACATTGTTTTTCATTTATTTATTTTATTTTTTTACTTTTTTTTTCTTTCTTTTCTTCTTTCTTTTTTTCTTTTTTTTTTTTTTTTTTTTTTTTTTTTTTATCAAAAACTTCGCGTAACGGTCTTTTCGTTCGATATATATATATATATATATATATATATATATATATATATATATTTATGTATAGTTGATAAAATAAAAAAAAAATATTTATATGTATATGTAGATGTATAAAAAAAAAAAAAAAAGGGAAGCAAAATTTTTTATCGGCGCAATAATAAAATGAAAGAAGCATGAGATTAAGAGCGCGGAAAAAGTTCGATTAGCCAGTTTAGTAATAAAGAAAAAAGTGAGAGAGAAAGAGTGTTGGTTCTGTATGGTAATTATTATTTTTTCTTTTTTTTCTTCTTTTTTTTTTTTTTTTTGTTTTTTTTTTTTTTTTTGTTGTTTTTTTTTCTTTGAATGATGAGTGAAGTAATGCAATACTATTTTATCGATGAATTACTTTATTTTTCTCTTGACACGCACTGCCATGACACATCAGGAGTCTCGAAGGTAAAATGGAGGGTAAAAGAGCGAATAGATAGAGAGAGAAGATTTTTCTGTTTTTTTTTCTCGTTTTCTTTTTTTGTTTTCTTTCATTTTGTGTTTAATTCATAGAGGAAGTCCATCGGAGGCTTCTAAGTGCTCGAAGACTGCCGCTTCTGTTTTACCGTTGATGTCCACTGCTCGTTGTCGTATAAGCTTCGTTGAAGTCTATAAATTTTTTTTTTTTTTTTTTTTTTTATTTTTTTTTTTTTTTTATTTTGCACACGTTTTTGTTTGTTTATTTTCCTTATTTATTTATTTTGTTCCTTTTTTTTTTATGATATTTATAATCGTCTCATTTAGATTGAACAGCGATCGCGTTTTAACGAAATAAAGAAATATATATATATATATATCAGAGAGAGAGAATGAATGTTTCCCTTATTAATGTTAATAATATTTATACACACGCTTTTCGAAAAATTTTATGGAAAAAGAGGATTCGACATACGCTTATGGTTTCATTAGTTTTTTTTTGTTATTATTATTATTATTACTATTTTTTTTTTTTTTTTTTTTTTTTTTTTTTTTTTTTTTTATATTTAATTCTTTATACGGACATCACACATTCATAGTGGAGTTAGCATAATCCGGAACTGGAGCTTGACGCTCCTTTTTTTTATGTATAAACAATGTACATTAAGTAACATTTGCCATTAGAGCATACCGATCGGCCTTTCTTTCCCTGCTTAATTACTTATTAATTTTATTTTATTTTATTTTATTTTATTATTTTTTTTTTTTTTTTTTCTGTTTCTTTCATTTAATATATATCAAGTATACAATAAAGCTATACACATCTTAAGTTCGGCATTAAAAATTCCTTTTTTTTTTTTTTTTTTTTTTTTTTTTTTTTTTTATTTTCTTTTTTAATCGATAATTCGTCAACTCTTACACTGACAAAAATTTTTCAATTTTTGTTTCGAAAAAAACAAAAAATAACATTTCTTACTTTTCTTTTTGTTTTTCTCTTTTTTTGAAACGTTATTTGTCAATTCATGACATTTTTATCAAAATTTATTCCACATTTTTAGAAAAGTAAATTAATGATATAAAAATCTCACTAATTTTTTTAGTAAAACGTTTAACGTTTTTGATGTTATATTTTAGAATTTTTTTTTTTTTTTTTTTTTTTTTTTTTTAATTACAATTTATTTTTGAGTCAATTCGCATATAATTTTTTAGCAATTTTCATTACTCGAAATATTTACAATATTGTAAGAAATGAAAAATCGATAGCATACAAAATTATTAATAAACATAAAAGCTTTGTAAATTAAAAATTTTTATCGATATAAATTTACAGATCTGAAAGATTTTATTCAATTTCTCCAATCAACAAATTTTTTTTTTTCTCTCACTGACTAGCATAAAAGAGCGGCGTTACTTTACCGATAAATTAAGTAAAAATTCATGAATATAACAATGTTAAATATTTATTTTATTAAAAATCCTTTCATCGTAATAATGCAAAATAAAATAAAATAAAATAAAATAAAATAAATAAAAAAAAAAAAAAAATAATAAAAATAAAAATAAATAAATAAACAAATGAAATATTTTTCTCAGTGTCAGTGTCGAAAAACGCACAGTTATTTTTCTTTCCAGCAAATACAGCCACGTCCTTTATGTTTTACAACTAGATTCGAAATACTCGTAACTTTTATAAACGTTTAGAAATACGAACGGCGTCCCCTGTCCGAGGCAAGGATGTCGGATTTACATAACGGATGCCGCGCAAAAGTTTATAATCCGAGAAAAGAAAAGTAAAATAAAAAAGAGCCCATTAATAGAATTGATTTTATTTCTTCTAGATACGAAAGCTCGATTTTTAACTTGCATCGTTCTTACATTTTTTTTTTTCTTTTTTTTTTTTTTTTGCCTTTCTTTTTTTGTCGAGAAAGCCAATAGACAAAAAAAAAAAATAAACGCGGATCAAAATTATGCGTTCAAAAGCTTCGTTATTTGTCGTTAATAACCTTATAATACACGCGTCGACGATAATAAATAGAGCGATTTCTTTTTTTTTCTTTTTTTTTCTTCATTTTTTCTTTATAATAGGAACTTCTTTTTCATTCATTTTTTATTTCACGAATGGAATTATACGTATGCTCGTCGCTCCTTAATTTCAAAGTCTAAAGAACATACTTTTTGTTAAACTTTATTTTTTTTTTCTTTTTCTTTTGTCTTTGAACGCGAGAAAATTGCATCCGTCACCCTTCCCTTCGCGATTTTTGTATATACTAACCCCAGTGGACCAATCTTTTATGACATTCAGGGATAATTTTGTTTTCTTATTTTTTCTTTTTTCTTTTTTTTTTTTTTTTTTTTTTTTTTTTTTTTTTTGTTTCTTTAGTTTTATTTACAAACTTTTGCAAAAGTGTTTGAAAACTTACGAATTTACTACAGATACTATAGATCTATAGATAAATCTTGATTTAATTGAATTATATGAATTTCTGCAGGCCGATATAAAAAACGAAAAATATCTCTTACGTGGACTACTTTTGAGGTTTTTGGTTCATTAAATGCATACGTGAAATTGATCGATCATCAAGATAATGGAGAAATTGGTAGATTTGTTTATAACTTTGTTTTAATGTTTGAACTTTTACATTTAGTTAGAAGCATAATTCTTCATTTTTCGTTATGTATATATTTATTTTTATTCTTTTTTTTTTTTTTTTTTCTTTTTTTTTTTTATAAAAAATGTTCGATAAAATATAACGTAAAATTTAAAAACAAAAACGCACAACTTTTTATTTTCAATCGATGTAGGTTTTCAAAGACAGATATTACTTCATAAAAGCTAGTTTCCACCAGGGCGTGATGTATTATTCAAGGGTCACACCTTCGTCGTCGGTTATTTATTTTATTTTATTTATTATTATTATTATTATTATTATTATTATTATTATTATCATTATTATTATTATTATTATTATTATGATTTATTTATTTATTTTTTTGACACAAAACACTTTCTCCGACGACCGGCTGCTTTTTATAATCGTTAGTTGTTTATCTTTTATTTTTTTTCATTTTATTTATACATACTTAGAAGTGTTAATCGTTTTAAGGTAGGTATAGAACAATTGGAGGTTTTGAAGCAATTAAAAAATATGTTACGAGCCATTGGCTCAAGCTCTCTTATACGCTTAATTCTCGAATTTAACTCGGTACAATCAACAGCAATGTGTTACTTCATAACGGGTTTTTTTTTTTTTTTTTTTTTTTTTTTTTATTTTTTTTTATTTTTTTATTTTTTTTTTTGTGTTGTATATCGCATCGGAGAGCCGCGCCGAGCAAAACTTCAAAACGATCTTTGTCTATGGTAGTATGTTTACGTTTATTGGAACATATGGGATTATGGTTACTTGTGCTCCTTTTTATCAATAATAATTCATCGACGCTGTGTCGAAGAGTCGATCGCTGCGGCTCCACGATTCGCTCGCTCGCAATTCTTAACGATTAGTTTTTAATTTACAATGAATTCGTGACGAGAACTGTCTCGTCTATCTTTTAGCCTTCGGCTAAATAACCTAATCCTTCTCCGTTAAAAACGGTGATCGGTTTCTTCCGGTATATTCCACTTTAATTTCTTTCATTTATTTTTTCTTTTTGTTTTAAACTACAGATGAGTACTTAACACTGATGACATCTATATCGATAACGCTTGCATCGGATCTCGGAATGGACTTTGAAAAACGTTTAATAATCGTTTTTTTAGCTTGCTTCTTGTTATTATTATTACTTTTTTTTTTTTTTTTTCATCACTCAATTAATTTGCTGAGGCCGATGGAACAGAAATAAACATGTATTAATGCATATTTCATATATATAATATGTATAAAGACATCAGTTATTATGTATATCAACGACTTCATCTATACCCTGTGCAATCATGTTTTTTTTTTCTCTTAATATCTCGACACATCCTATAAGTGGTTACTCGGTGTTTGTTTACTTTTTTTTTTTTATTATTTATTTATTTATTTTTTTCTTAAATCGTGTAGTGTCTCTCAGATTAGAGCTAGCCTTTTTTTTCATTAATCAATAATTATAATATATATATATACTTTTATATTTATATATGTATAATATATATCTATATATATTTATATTTATGTATAATCACGCCGATGCATCATTTTACAGCATTGCGTTACAGTTAGCGAATGAGGAGTGTCGAATTTGCCATGCATCGTATCATCGAGTTCGCTGACCAGGCGCGTAAAAACTCGTTCTTATTTTCACATTTACGACGCGCCAAACGCAATAGAATATAATGAGGATATATAAACGTAACGTTTTTTTTTTTTTTTTTTTTTATATATATATATATATAACGCGATTATAATTAATATTTACGGCGTTAACACAATACTTGGTATCTTCGTTATATATTTCTATATATGCGGTGTATCGATTACAACTGCGTAACGATAAATAAGGGTGACTTTGATTGATGTGAGTGCTGAGCACGAGGTCGATTCCGATTTTCATTACTTGAATGCCCTATTTTTAACTCTATGATAAAATTAGATCTGCTTGAAAACAAGCGATAATAGTTTTGTTTAGGTTAAAAAAAAAAAAAAAAAAAAAAAACAAACACACAGCTTAATTGTTTCAATGGCGATACTTATACATGCCCGTGTAGTGAAACAAATTACTTAATTATAATTTCAATCTGTAAATATTCAGTAACAATTGCAAAAAAATATCGTTAACGAATAAACTTATCTACATATTGGCTATTATCTGTCGTATTATTATCGATTTGCTTAATATGAAAAGTACAACAAGAACATTAAAGAGGATATTGCGAGTCCTACCTTAACCGGCTGTTTTACGAAGTTTCAAATTAATACTATATCATTTTATTATAATGAAAGTTAATAAAAATATTTTGTTAAAATTAAGCTCATACTTTTCTACACTTCATAAAGATTAATTACAACTTAAAAGTATTAACATACAAATAAAAATAATTTTTCGCATCGATAAACTATAATTAGAAATTTTTTTTTTTTTTTTTTCGTAAGTCAGTTATTAATTGCACGTAGGTAAAACAGCAAGTTGATAATAGTAAAAATCTATACACCGCTTTAATAAAATTTACATCGCAACGGAACATTTACAAAATTGCATTGCAGTCGTAACTTATCCCTTCAAAGTAACTCGGTATCAACGGTAAATTACAAACTACATTTATATAAAGAAATCAAAATTCGTGTTTAAAAGTTGTATTTGTTCAAGCGACAAAACCCCATGTCGAACTCGTGTTGAGCGCAAACATCTCTGCGTGTGACGATGAAGCTGTTTGTGTAGTATGTGATATGGCGACAGGCGCTCGCTACATGATTTGCTTCTTTCTGCGACAAAATGCGAAGCGACGACGATGATCGATGACAGTGCAAACAGATGAACATATGTATCGATTTGTATAAAACGAAGATAAAATTTAAAACAAATTTATATAAACTTTAGTAAGAAATTGAATAAGATTTTCGTACGACGAAAGGTAGAGATAAATAAATATTAAGAAAAAAAGGAAGAATAAAGAATGTGACGCGATTTAGTTTAATATGTTTCTAATCTATGCCATTGATGCACAAGTATCATATTTTAAACTGCATAATAAATTATCTAAAGTTGTTAAAATACAATTTATATTACGGATTTTTATTTTAAACGACATGAGAAATGTACAAACTTACACGCAAGGATTCATTCTTTATTCCTATTTTTTTCAAGTTCATTTTTCTCGCTTTCATCGTAATAATCTACATGGAGACTGAATTAAAAAAATAACAGGAGAAAGATACATGACAAAAGAAGCACTCAGCCAAGCTTTAACAAGAGGCAAATGGCTTAATTCACACTCTGCGTCAGAGTTCTTTCGAACATTGTCTGTCCTCATCATCTCGTTCTATTCGTCTCTCTCTCTCTCCCTCTCTCTCTCTCTCTCTCTCTCTCTCTCACGCTTTTTTTGTTACGCATTAGCAGACCTTAAAATTTATACACTCGCTCTTATCTCTAATGAAAAAAGAAAAAACGATTTTTTTTTTTTCACCTTTTCTTTCTTCTTCATTTTTCTCCATACTATTTTTTCTTTTAGCTAATTCGAGAGGTATTGCACGTGTAATAGCGAGCGCGCGCGCACGCAGTAAAAATTCGGAGGCCGGTACCGTCGTTGCTTTAATATTACGAGCTATTGCACCGTTTTAATTTTTGAGAGCTTAACGTATTTCGTATGGCGGAATAAGAAATAGCGACGATTTTAAGAAAGAGACAAATTTTTCGAAACTCGAAGTTGCATTTTCGTTGTTATGAATTTTTTTTTTTTTTTTACTTTTTTTTATTTTTATTTTTTTATTTTTTTGTTTTTGTTTTTGGTGTATTGCTACATCAAAAACTATTACAAAATCAATTTAAATGATAGCACCAAGATTATAAAAAATGCACTTTGCAATTTAATCCTTAGATATCACGAAAGTTTCGAAAGCTTTTACTACTAGTTAGTAGATCAGTCTTCTTTTTCGAACTGAAAATGTCAAAATTAAAACTTTAAATTTTTAAAATAAAGTAATAAACTTTGAACAATGGACAATTTTCAAAAATACGTTTACATACTATAAGCAAATAATTAAACTCTAAAAATCAAAACAATTTGTATTATAATTAATTATCACATCGAATTTAAATTTATTACAATCGACTGAGTAATATTTTTCAAAATGTAAGTATTACATTTTTAAAAAAGAGTATAATTTTTTTTTTAAATTTTTGATAAACCTTTTTTTTTGGTTAATTTAATTTAAAATTCAACTTAAATTTCACGCGATCTATTAATTATCGAAAAATTGCCAAAAAAAAAAAAAATCTAAAAAAAAGGCAAAAAATTCGTTTAAACCTAAACAAATGAAACTCAGTCTTCCTTAAGCTCGTGCTTTCAGTTTTCCGAAAAATTTGCTCCAAATAAAAAATCGTTTGATTTTTTTTTTTTTCTTTTTCTTTTAAAATTTTAATCCGCCTTATAATCAACGCCTCAAAATATACCACAGCACCCGACGCACTTCACCAGCCAATAAACGTGCAAGAATAATCCTGGAATAATGCACCATGTGTCGCGCGCGTCTCGCAATCGTGTAAAAATACGCGGTAGTAGAAAAAACATCACGTCTTCGTCGTTCGTGCCCCCGTCCCCCCGTCCCCGCCCCCCGTCCCCCTCCTCCCAAGCCCCTTGTCTCTTTCGCATACCCCCCATCCCTCCCCCCTATCCCTCCCCACTCACTGGCATTCGTACACAAACACACTTACACATGCGCGCGCAACGCAACACAACGCCGCTCGCACTTTATCGATGTATATATGCACGGATATATATGTATAAATATATACCAACATACATCGTCATATCAACATGCCGAATGACAAAGAAAATCACGCGAGAGAGTCGCTGCTGTTATATACGTGGTGTGTGTCGTCGTCGGGCTCTTAGAGCGACTATCATACGCCGTCGTAAGCGAGGTCGACCGGCGGCCTGCTGCCGCTCTGCTGGAGATAGGCAGGTGGCGTCGAGGATGTACCGGGACTGGCACCCCCACCGCCGTTGTAGCCCTGGTAATTGGGCTGAGGCGTGTGGATGCCGGCGTTCGAGGGCGATGGCGCCGAGTAGGCGTCGAACGAGCTCGAATACGAGCTGTTGTACGGGTAGGCGTTGGTCATGGGATGATGGCCGTGGAGGGACGGATGATGATGGGTCGTCATGCCGCCGTAGCCGCGCTGCATGAGACTAGATTCGAGGCCGCCGAATATGTAGCCGTTTGTCGAACTCGCGGCCGACATCGGTACCGGATAATGCGGACCGGGTATGATGTTGGGGTAAGCATTGTGGTGGCCCGGATGGTGGCTCATGCTGCTGGGCGTGTAATTGCTCGACGCCAGATTCTCGACCGTGTAAGACTTGCTGTGCTGAGACTCTTGCTGCCGATTGCCCATGCTGTACGCGGGACTGTTGTAGCTGTCGCCGTAAATGCCCGACTGCGAGCTGGAGAGCGGCGGACTGTAGTTGGGGTTCCCGGCACCGCCTCCGTAGCCCGACATGTAGGACTGATGAGCGCCGTCCATTTTATCGGCGAGCGAGTCGTCGCCCATGCCCGGATGGCCGTGCTGCTGCAGCCGTTGACCGCCGCTCTCGGCTATGCTGGGAATCTGGTCCACCAATGACTCGAGATCGCTGAGGCTCTTCGAGGCTACGTCCTGTCCCGTCGATCGCTTGAGTCCTAAAAAATTTAGAAAGTTTATCAGTGACTCGAGTTTTTTTATTCACTTAAGTTTTTTGCATAAGCAATAAGTTAAATAACCACCTGCGAAAATGTAATGGTACATAAATATTGTAAAAAAAAAAAAAAAAAACTTTTTCCGTCAACTATCATATCGAAAGATATATAAAGATTAAAAAATTTCAATTGCATTCCAAAGATTTAATTATTAATATAAACTGAAAATTTAAAAAAAAAAAAAAAAGAACCTTACTGAAACTGTAAGATTCTACATTATCGATTTTTAATTTACCTGCAAATTCTCGAGAAAAACATTCAAAGATGTAAATTTAAATGAATTTTTTTTTCTTTTTTTTTCTATTATTTTACGCAAGAATATTTAAATTTGATAATTAAATTTTGATTTAAAAACAAAATGGCGAATTTTATTTAAAAAATTTGATTAAAAAAATTTATCGGACAGAAAAAAAAAAAAAATAAATAAAATAGCGCGCAACGTCCAACTCACCATACTGCTCGTGCGGATGCGGCGACATCGAGTGGGTCGGCGTGTGCTGGTGATTGTGCGGTGGCGTCGGGTGCGAGTGATGCGAGTGCTCGTCGGTGGTCTGGCTCATGGGCGTCGGTGCGCCCTGATGCGGGTGCTGCTGTTGCTGCTGCTGCTGCTGCTGCTCTTGCTCGTGATAGGACATATAGCCGCCGTAGCCGGGAGTGCCCGCGGGGCTCCCGTGATCGCCGGCCGGATTGTAGGGCGTCTGCTGGGGCTGCTGCTGGGACGGCATACCCGCTGTGCCGTCAAAGTCCGGATGCTCCATGCCACCGGGCGAGGTGAGGGGCGAGGGCTCGCCCATGTTGTTCTCCGAGGAGATGGCCGTGTTGATCTCGGAGGAGAGGTCCGAGTGGGTGAACGACAGCGACATGGACTTGGGGCTCTGACTGTAGTGCTGCAAGTGTACGGGGCTCTGCTTGTTGCTGGCGACGTTGTACGGACTCTCGCTCATGGCCTGCCCGTAGTAGCTCGGATCGTTCATGGGTTGGGGATAGGGCGCCATGTGGGAGAAGGGTTTCGGGGGCGACATCATCGGCGGCGAAAAGCAGTTGGGGACGTTGCCGTAGCCGTCGGTCATGTGCGCCATCTGCTGATGGGGATGGTGATGCTGGTGTTGCTGATGCTGCTGATGTTCGCGTTCCTTGGCCTCTCGTTCGGCTTGCTTTTGCTGCTGATGGATTTTCTTCGGGCGGCCTCGACGCTTCTTGATAACCTCGCCGTTCGCGTCGATTTTTTCGGGATCGGGCGGTGGGGCTTCTTCCGGATTTTTTATCTTCTTCGGTCTGCCGCGCTTCTTTTTCCCGGGTATCAAGCCCGACTCTTGCTTTATCAGCATCCCTGTGAATTCTTAATGATTATTTTAATTAAAAAAAATGGCCTCGAGCTTTTCAAAATCCTACTTAATTATTATATTAATAATTGAAATTAATAATTAAATTATTAAAAAAATTATAATAAAATTATAAACCAAAATTACGCGTTTTTAAATGATTTTATAACGTAAAAATAAAGCGCAATTTACGATTATTAAATATTAACGTAAGAAATTAATTTATAAAGTAATTAAAAATTAAATAATAATTCAAAGTAAGTAAGAAATTCGTTTTTAATTTTTTAATAAAAGAATTGCAATTATTTCGGCAACTAAATGTACCAATAAGTCACGATGAGATCGATATGATCCATACTTACATTTCCAACGATGAAAAAAAAAGAAAAAAAAAAAAAGAAAGAATACGTAAAGCAAAATAAAGCAACTCACCGTCGCTGTATCTCCCATCTCCGTCGAGCAAATCATCGGCAAATATCGGCTTCTTATCCTCGAGCGCATCCTGCTCGCGTTTTTTGAGCTTCGTGTCGGCGAAGACGATGTCGGACTCGTCGAGATGGGAAATCGTACCGTTTAGGTAATCCCGGAATTTTTTAAGCGCCGCGTAATACGGCACCTTGTCGGCGGCGCGCGGCAGCTGAGCGCAGCGCGCGCTACTCGATGGCATCACCCACATGTACTGAAAAATTACGGATTAATTATTTAATTAAAATCTTTTTTTTTTTTTTTTTTTTTTTCTTTTTTTGTTTTTTCTTTTTCGTTTAATGGTTATGTTACAACGGAAAACGAGAGTTTTCGAGTCTTCGAGGATGATGATGCGAATGATAAAACTTACTGTGTTTGTGCCTTCAACGAGGTTGGGTTGCCTTCCAAATCCGAATTCCTTTTTACCAGAAAATACTTCGTAAATGAGTTTGCCGTTAAAAACAGCTATTTTAGGCTTGTACTTTCGCAATTTTTCTAAAAGTATATGGCTTCCTGTTGACATAAAATAATAATATTTAATAATTTTATTAAATAGCATAAGCCTGCGAAAAAAAAAAAATATCGCTTTTAACATATTTTTCTTTTTTTTTTTGGTTTTAATTAAAACAATCTTGTAAACGACCAAAAAAAAAAAAAAAAATACTTTGAGTTTTTCTTTTTTTGAGAAAGTAATATAACGAATGTTTAAATTGTTATAATAAACTAAATAAATTATTGAACTTTTTTGAAAATTTTGTGTTTCAATTGCTAATATTTTATTATCAAATATGAAGTATTAACTTGAAAATTGTCATCGACATAGTTTCATAAGAAAGTGTATTATGAAAGTCTGCAAAAAATTTTTAAATAATTTTTACAAGCACGTCAAATTGTCCTTAATTTTTCCTAATTCCAAAATAGTTTTACCTAAAAAACAAAAATAATGCAATAAGGTAAAAGCGTCGTTTACCGAAGACGGCAGAGATATAAAAAAAAAAAAATAATAAAAAAAAAAAAAAAAAAAAAAAAAAAAAAAATAATAATTATAAAGAATCGCGTCAAAGGGCTATCGATATAATAAAGGTCCATCAAAGTTGGTTCGCGCTTGTAAAGTATATTAACCAATTTTCAAGATAATTGTTTAGGGGCGTAAAGTGCGCTCTTATTAGCTGGCCTATCTTTGATCGATTACGCGGAAAAATCGACCAAGAAAAATAACCAAAAAATTGATAATTCTATTACATCGCTTGTAACGCACTTTCCTTTCCATACATACAGGGTATTTTTGCTAAAAAGTTGGAATTTCGTTCGGTATAAAAAAATTTGCTGGGCAAAAGACGCGAAAGGATATATAATAAATAAATACGATAAAAACGAGTGAGATTATATAATGAAAAGGTGATTGTAAATAATAATAATAATAATAATAATGATAAAATTAAAATATGTATCTTTTTACGCCGCGTTTATTCTCATCCTCGGGTTTCAAACGAGCGAATTACGCACAATGAAATGATCAGATAAAAAAAAAAAAAATAAAAAAATAAAAAAAAAAGTACTTTTACACACAGTACGAATTAGTTTAAAGTTCTTTTATTTTCTCTCTTTTTTTTTTTTGGCTTTTCGAACCGGTTGAAAAAAAAAAAAAAAAAAAATGTATATGTATATATCGAGTGCTGATTAATTTTCGCGCTGAAGTATTTTGTTTAAAGAGCGCCGTTACACACGTACATACACACACATACACGCATACACATGTATAACATAAACGTGGTAGAAAAGTATGCCGCGACAAGTTGCGCGATGGATCTTTGATCGCTAACGAAATAATTGAAGTTAAAATTTCATTTTTAAGTGGATGAGTTTCATAAGCAATCGAGTGACGCTTGAACATACTGTCCAAAAGTCGATGGTACTTTTTAACATCAAACGCCGCGTAAATCAACCTTTCAAAAACCACTTTTTCTCTCTTTCTCTCTCTCTCTCTCTCTTCTCGTTTTTTTTTTTTTTTTTTTTTAAAGCGATAATTTTTATACTTTTACAAATCGTTTTTCGGAATGCGCAAAATTATACATGAATGGCAAAAATTAAATGTTTATAATGAAAATCGTATTGATTCATGCGCGCGCTCGTTTTTTTTTTTTTTTTTTTTTTTTTTTTTTTTTTTTGGTTTTTTTATTTCGATATCGAAAAGTGCTCCTCGACATTTTTTCGCTCGATTAACATTTCTAATGCGCGATGATGCATACATAACCTTCCCCTCTTCTTCTCCCCCTTTTTAGACTTGATAATTGGACTTTAAAATAATAAAACTCGCGCGTTATCTTGTTTTTTAGGTACAAACGTTATGTTTCATATATTTTCTATTCATAAATATAATTGTTAAGTATGCGAATGTAAATCAATTAAAAGTTTATCCAATTGTGCAGCTAAAAAGCTTGCAACTTTTGTTGTGAAATGAAAAAAAATAAAGTTGAATTAATTTCCATATTGAGATATGGCTTTTAAATGATTTACAATGTTTATAAAATTCAAATGAATAACAAGTACGATGAATAAAATTTACAAATTAAACGGGCATTTGAATTTTCACGAACATTCGTTTTTAATCATTTGCTAAGTTTGACGGCATTTTAAAAAAAATCTACTTATATGTTTGTAATTATTTTTTTTTTTTTTTTGCACAGATATAGAGCTTAAAGTAATATAATTGTTGAAAGAATTTTCACAATAAAAGAAGAAAAACTATTCGCAACTTTTATTTGTTCAGCTGGCGACGTCTTAAGTTTATTTTAACGATAAAGCGTAAAAAGTTTTTAGCGGTGTTAAAAAAAAAGATAAACGAAAATAAAAAGGAAAAGAAGAAGAAAGATAGAGAGAGAAAGAGAGAGAAAAAAAATGAAGCAATTCACGAAAAAATCTCTAACGCTAACGACATACGATTCGCGAATCAATTACCCACGGAACAGCGCGTAATAAGCCTTCGTGAGCTCGCTCTCGCGCGGGTTGTCGGTTCTTCTCATCCACCAAGAAACATACATACGTACATACAAACAAGTACGTAGGTATGTGGATATATATATATATACATATACATGAAGGTACAATATAAACGCGAACACGGCGCGGTAACTCCTCGGCGCAAGCACCTGTTGTTTCCGCGCGCGCCCGTTTTCCCACCCTCGAATGCGAACAGAAAGAGAAAGAGAAAGAGAGAGAGAGAGAGAAAGAGAGAATGAATCTAACTCCCACTCGCGGTCTCTCTTTCTCCCCCGATGCGAAAGCCGCGCTCGGCGAATCACGTGGAGCTCCGAGCGACTCCGAGGAGTAGGGAGAAAGAGTGACGATGAGAGAAGGTAGACATACTCGAGTGTGTGTGTGTGTGTGAGAGAGAGAGAGAGAGAGAGAGAGAAGGGGTAAGCGCGAAAATTTTGCGAAAGGGAGAGAGAGAAGTTTGCCCTGGTATTCGGTGGCTCTCGCGCTATAACGATTAAATTGGGAATCCCCGGTACATATAGCGCGAGTTCCTTTACCCCCCTTCCCTCTTTCCCCCTCGTCTCTCCCCTTTTATCCGCGTGTGCTTTATCGATGCCGGCACTGGCTGCTTAAGCGATGACGCGGCACCGTTTATACGCCGTATTCCCTCTCTCTCTCTCTCTCTCTCTCTCTCTCTGTTCATGCTTTACGCTGTGACCATTAACACCGAGCTGCTAATCGCTCCTACCTGACGATAGATGAGAAGTATGGAGGATTGGACGTAACGATTGATTTTGATCTTTTTAATTGATTGCACCGTCAGCCTTTTTTATTTTTTTTTCAGAATTAGAGGCTGCTATCTAATGACGAGTTGTGGAAAAAGGTTTTTTTTTTTTTCATACCTATTTTTTTTTTTTTTTTTTTGTTTTTAAATTTTCGTTAAATTTAATAATTATCGATAATTTAAGCAACTAAAATTTGTCAAAAAAAGAAAAAAAGCACGTTCACTAGAAACTTTTCTCAATCACGCTCCGAGATTTTTTGATACGTATTGATAAATTCTTTAGAACAGTAGATAAATGTACGTATACCGAGACACTATAGTCTTGCCGAACTCGGCATTGATCTACTTGCGTAAATTGCGCTCGCTGTATATGTATCGACAGTCATTTAAGCGATGTAAGTTGAAGACGCCAAGGCACGTCTTACCAACATTGAACTTATCTACTTATATTTAATAGCCATCTATAGTTCTTTAACTTTCGCCACAGCGTACTCTTAAAACTTTTGCTCTTTTTATTTTTATTAATGTAAATATTAATTCGTTAACTATAAAAGACGTTTGTTTTATCTTTTTTCATTTAACCTAACATACATTAACTTACGTTATAACATGTTAAATAAAAAATCTATTTTAAAAATCATTTGTTACCCAAATGATACTCCAAAACTTAAATTTTAATTCCGATAACAAATGATGATCTTTTCATAATTATTTGTACATGTTTAGTTTTCCTCAAATCGACGCGAATGTTTTAATATTTTTAATATTGCTAAAATATAAAAACCATATGTACAAATTGTTGTTTAATTTTCACGAGGATTATATACGTAACGTAATTAAATTAAATTAAATTTATTGTATATTGAATATTGTATATAATAAGGTAAAAAAAAAAAAAAAAACTGCAATAATTTTACAAAGTAAATATTGCTTTATTATATATACTATTTTGATTTTTCGATAATTTATTATCATTATTATTATTGTTCCTTTTTTTTTATTTAAATCGAATTTACAACAGACAGAGACTATTTTTTAATGTAAAATAATTTTTTTATTCATTATTTTTTCAATCCTTTCGTTTTTAACGATCAAAAATATTTCATCGATCGATGCTAAAACCAACCAATGACAGCTAAAATGATTCACTTTTAGCTATATACATAATAATCAAAATCTTATACACACACATATATAGACATACGTTAAAGTTTCTTTGAAATCCCTGGCGGTTAATTTTGCCGAGGCGGGCGTTTGAAATTTGCGCAGCCCGTGAAAATGCATTCAATACAGAGAAGCGGGAAAATGTCTGGCGCAGGGCGACAGGTGCAATTAGCGCGACCTGTGCTCTCTCTCTCTCTCTCTCTCTCTTTCTCTTTCTCCGAAAATAGTTCGTCGATGGTTAGGCTCTCGAGAGTTGAGAGAGATAAATAAAGAGGCTAACTTAATGAATTCAGGGCTTTAGGGTATAAATATAAATATCGCGCGTGTTTTATTATACTTCTTATAACGCACCTTCTTTGATCTCTTTTCGCGTGAGGTCGGCGCTGCCTTTGGTGGCACGGGCCACCATATTCGTGAAGCCAATCCCGAAGCGCAATAGTTTGTAGTCATCGTCGGCTGTAAGCGGCTCAGGCGTCAGACCGCTAAGGTGTAAACACTTCCCTGGAAAATTAAAAACGTTTCATTAATTGTCATCGACTTGACTTGAGCGTTCTTTTTTTTTTTTTTTTTTTTTTTTTTTTGTGTACGTCGTAATTACAGTTTTATTTGTTTGTATTGCGTATTAATTGTAAGTAAAAATAATTTTTACCGATACGTCGTGTACATTTTTTATTTTTAATATACTCGATAAGTGCACCGTTTTTTGTCTAAATTTTTATTCTTCATTATTCACAATAAATTCATCATTGTTCTTATAATTATAGCATATAAGAGGCAATATAATCTTATAAACGAATTTATTAAAAGAGCGTTGAAAACAACAATATATTGCTTCAGAATAGAAAAATAAAATAGAATAGAATATTTAAGTATAATTCATAATATATCAATGATGCTTTAATAAATATATCGATGTGTTGATTAAAAAATACTACGGGACAGAAATAATGTTATTCTATCAATGTCCTACCTAACTCTAACATATTCTACTTATACATTTAAGAAATAATCGTTAAAAAGCTAGCTCATTAAAATTCATTTTAAACTTTCAAAAAAAGTGGTAAATATAAGAAAAACAAAAAAAATTCAAATATATAAAGGATCAAATGACTTTAAAAATTTTCAACGAAAAAAAGTTATCATTTTCGTGTGAGTAAAAATTTTAAAGTTTATGTTGAATAACACGTTTGGAAAAACGATTAATTTATTACAAACAATCAAAGCAAAAGTCTTTAACCACGCGGAACAATAAATTTAATACAAAAAAATAAACAAAAAAAAAAAAAAAAAAACGATAACATAAGCGATTCACAAAAAAAAAAAAAAAACAGATAAAAAAACTTCCGATACTAAAAAAAAAAAAAAAAAAATAGCAAACTCCGCGCTACACATACGTACGATAAATCGATGGGGAAGGAAAACTGATGGAAAAGGGAAAGTAGTATTGCCTCGGTCGTTTTAAAACAAAAGAAACAAATCATTCACTCGCATTAATTCAGAACAGCGAGAGAGAGAGAGAGAGAGAAGGAACAGTAAGAAGCAAGGAAGGAAACCGAACGATGCGATCGTCCATACCAAGCAGAAATTCCCTTTCTCTTTCTTTCTTTCTCTTTCTTTCTCTCTCTCTCTCTCTCTCTCTCTCTCTCTCTCTCTCTTTTTTTCCGACGGGGTAAGAAGAGAGAATTAAAACGAGTTTCATATTATACACACGCGCACACACATTCACATAGACAGAAGAGGAAAGTCCAACTGCGCTAGTAGATCGAGATTTATGAGACGACGGGAAACTCTTCTATCTCTTTTTCTCTCTCTCTCTCTCTCTCTCTCTCTCTCTTTCTCCTCGGCGTCGGCGACCTACTGCCGCGACCTTGAGGTAGAGCGCGCCGCGAAACTTCGGAACAAAGTTAACCGTCGGCGCGCCACCGGAAAAGGGTCGACACCGCCTGAAAGAGAGAGAGAGAGAGAGTGAAATAGAGAGAATAGGGGATGAGAGAACCGACGGGGGTGGGATAAGAAGACGAACGGCCGATCGTACAAAGTTTATCGAGAGAGAGAGAGAGAGAGAAAGTGTATAAGCGCGACCTTCCGAGGAGACGCTAACCTCGGCTAACTTTCTTACCGTGTGTCGATGCGAAACGTATCTCTCTCTCTCTCTCTCTCTCTCTCTCTCTCTCTCTCTCTCTCTCTCTCCTTCCGTTTTCTTAATGTTTTCTCTCTCAATCTCTCTTTCTCCTTCTTCTTTTACCTTTTATGATTGCCGGAGGGATATACCGTTTTGTTTACATTTGCATATTAATGACCGCGCGCTTTCTTTACGAGGTACTTTTGCAAAAGGCTCTAGGCTTTGTTAATTGCGGCGTTTAAGTTTTATTTTTTTATTTTTTTATTTTTTTTTTTTTTTTTTTTTTTTTTTTTAAAATAAAAACTCGAATTCGATTAGTTATTAATGCTTTTCCGAGCGATTTTTATGTTTGTTATTTTTATAAACTTTATAGAACGATAAATTCTTTGATTTTAAGCCGTTAAAGTAATCAAAATCTCGATAAATAAAAAGGAAGTTAACAATACGATTGATTCAAATACGATCGAACTTAATAAATCTTTTTTAATATCAAGCAAAAATTCTTATTTATAAAAAAAAAATTAAAAATTTTTAAGCGCAAGACTTTACGGATTAACTAGAAACAAAAATATTGACGCTCGAAATTATTTTTTTTTTTTTTTTTGTTTTCAACTGTAGCTCACATAATTAATTCAACAAAAATAATTTATATTATATATAGTAATTATTGAGGTTTCGTAATATTTTTCATTCGTGATATTTTATTGTAAGTTTTTGCAACAGCAACGGCGACGTTAAACGCGACGTTATTCGTTAATTCGTTGAAAATTTTATTAAAATTTGAATTAAGAGAAATAAAGATTATTTAAAATAAAAAGTAAACGGGCAAACGAGAGGAAAAAAACTTTTTGTTTTAAAGTTGGTTGAAAAAATGTTAATGTTAATTTAATTAATAAAAAATGAAATATTCAATCGCGTTGATAAACGAATTTCGAATAATAAACAAATTCAAAGATTCATTACAAATTTATATTTTAAAACATAAAATACATTTCAATCACACACACACACACTTTGACATTTAATACGAAATTTTTCGTTTTCATTCCACAGAATATTGAATTTTCAAAAAAAAAAAAAAAAAAAAAAAAAAAAAAAAAAAAAAAAAAAAAAAAAAAAAAAAAAAAAAAAAAAAAAAAAAAAAAATTATGAAATGAGCAGTAATTTACTTAAATAACTAACGTATTTAAAAAAAGCGTTAGCAATAATCGCACGTTTAATCGTTTGAAAAATTATTTTTGTAATTGATATACTCACAAGTTTAATATATCTCTTATTGAATAAATAATAATTAAAAGTACATGGCTCTTCTGGCTGACTCGCAACAAATTCAATTAATTATGCGAACAAGAGCTAAATTTATATTCATTTTCTCTAATAAAATTAACACTTGAATTAAATATCTCCATTTTATGTTTACGTAGTTTATGAAAATATTTTACAAATTTTTAACGTTTCGTCGAAATGTTTATAAAGAAGCAGTGATAAAATGTTTGTAAAATTTCAACAGAAAAAAATTATGGTATAATTGAATGTTTGTAGAATTTTAAGTCAGAAGTTTGACGCAATAAAAAAAGTTAGTACTTTGAATGTTTTACTTATTGAAAAAAAATATAAAAAAAAAAGAATGTATGCTTTTGATTTAAATAAATGAATTACACATTTTAAGATTAGATTTCTCAGTAAAAATTATGAAGATTGTGATATGTATATCGATTGCGTAAGTAGAAACATCCGAGTGTGGCTAGACACTCGTGGAACATCTCTGCTCATAAAATCAATATTTTTTTTACAAAAATCTATTGCAAAATATCATTGAATAATACAGTCGAATTATAATTTTTATGCGAATAAATTTAAAATAATTATTTTAACCCTAAGCGGTAAAAATTTTGATTTTGCTTGCATCAAATCATCGCTTGTTACAAGAAAAAAAAAAAAAACAAAAAAAAACAAAAACAAAAAAAGAATTTACAAAATAACTGATCTTGATTATTTCAACTTGACAAATACTTCGCTTAATCATCTCCTAATAAATTTTTACGATAACCTAAGAAATAATTCGGATAAATAAGAAGATGCTATTTCGAGTTTGCCGGGCAACAAGGTTAAACTTATTTAACGATTAACGCGTCACTTATTCCCTTCTCGATTTTAATAAATTCAATCCATTATAACATCTTAAATATTTCGCATTCATTTTATCCTTCGCGATCATTACGTAACTTATCGCACGAATTATCATAACCGACTCTACATCAACCTCAAGAAGACCCGTCGAACGAAATATATATATATATATATATATATATATATATATTTAACGCGTGGATAAAGTTAAACCTATAATTATTATTATTATTATTTTAAGGATTCCTCTTATTCCTACGCGGCAGCGATGAACGTCAAATCGGTAACTTTGACCATATTTTTCATAAAAAAAAATAATATTATTTTAATAAATTAACAATTCGATTATCTAAATAAAGCAATTTTATAAAATCTCGTGACATAACATAATCCATGATCCTTAATAAGTAATATGATGAATTTGACCGACAAAAAAAATTTTATACTTTTGTTTCAATGTTTTTTACCGAATAAAAAGTGTAGTTAGTGCCACAGTCTTCGGATATCTGATACAACCACACTTTCCGCTAAACTAATTAACGAAGACGCGAATCACAGGACGCGTTAACCTTACTCCCGACGTGCCAACTTTCCTCCTGCGATTATTACGAGTAAATTACTGCATGGGAACTCTGTCTATATATGTATGTATGTGTTAGAGTACGGAGTTTGTTTGGTTTTATAAACGAGCTGTTAAATTTGTAACTATATAAAGTTATAGTATATAATTATGTAAGCCCGACGAAATTTTTCGTTCGTTGAAGGGCAAGTTTTTTAACTTCGATTTGGTTAATTTGAAACACAAAATATAATGATTGAAGTTTCTTTTGTAAAGATAAGAAATTCGTCTAATTTTTTGTTGTATTCTTTGTGAAAACTGTTTAGTAACCGATAAGACTTCCATTTTTTTTTTGTTTTTTTTTTTTTTTTTTTCATTTCATACAAGATTTTGTAACAAACAACGATTCGAATAAATTCGTACTTTTAAATTATTCTACATACATACATACATACATACATAGATACATACATACATAGATACATACATACATACATACATACATACGTACGTACATACATAGATACATACATACATACATACATACATACGTACGTACATACATACATACATATTATATATATATATATATATATATATATTACGAAATTCTAAAATCTGTATTTAAAACTAATCGATATTGGTTTTGAATTAAATATCATCTCTATCGAAATTTCAGCGCGAAATTTCGTTTAGCAATTAATAACAACTCTTCATTTTTATACAAAAAAAAAAAAAAAAAAATACCACAAAGCGCAATCGCAATTTTCTTTTACAATCGATTACGCGAGAGTTTTTCACGAACACTTTCGAACGAAACTCCACTCGACACGCAATTTTTCACAATAGAAATTAAAAACAAAACTTTTCGCACAAAACACATTCGCAAACATTCGTAGGAAACAAACGTCGCGCAATAAAGTAAAAAAAGAAAGAAAATTTGTGAAACATTATCCCCACTACTACAATATCTAGCTTTAAAACAACAGAAAGGAAGAAAATCAAGAAGGCGGCAGACAACACACACACACACACACACAAATAACGGCCGGAGAATTAAGAAAACGAGAGCGGAAGAGAAACGAGAGAAAAATATATAGTCGTACGCTCTTTTCCCACGGCGGCACGACGGCAGAGGAAGAAAACTCCGTTCGTTGTTATACCGTCGTCATACGGCAGTTCGTTCGCGAGACGCGAACTGCGCGGATTAACCTTAACGACGTTTACCTCACTCGCGCGGTTATCTTTGCTTCTCTTCTCTCTTACATCGACATTGTTTACGCGTTTATAGAATTTTTCTTCTGTTTCTTTTGAGTCTTGTTTAATTTTGTAGATTCATTCATCTTTTCGAGAACGTGAAACGATTTAGGTTTATGAGCGGTTGACACTTTTCTTTTCTTTTTCTTATTTTATCGCGTTACCGTTACTTCTCCCCCATTCTTTTCGAATTTAAAAACTACGAAGGTTCTCGATAAAATACGAATTTGCTTTTGTGTCAAAAAAAAAAAAAAAAAAAGAAAAAAGAAAAAAAATTTTTGCGATTGTTAATTTAAATTAAAACAAAATCAAAAGATAAACGGTTATGAATAATCGCGAAAAGAGCGGAAACAAAAAAAGATTGATTCTTCGCAAAATCGTTAATTTATTCATTCTTCACGCGCATCCGATTAACAATTCAACGATCCCGCGCACATAAGGGTGACGATTATTTTTTTTATTTTTTTTTTTTATTCTTTTTCGTTTTTCACAATATAATCAAGCACTTCGTTTCATGTTCGTTTCTCGTTAATACACTCATATGTATACTCGCACACATACACATACACACATACACACACACACATCGACACGCACGAACGTATCACAAGCTCGAACGAACCTTATTGATTTTATACATTATAATTCACTTTTTTATTACTAGCGACTTTTGTATCTGACGTCCGCCCTCTTCCCAAAAAAATAAAACAGAAAACAATAATTAATATAAGTAGCGGAAAATGTCGAGCTTAGTTTCGCGCAATCTTTCATTTTTCAATCACATCAGTAGAGCACTGAAAGACGATATAGGACAAAAATAAAATGGGAACAGACGAAAAAAAAGGTTAAAAAAATGATTGGAAAATCGAGTACACAAGAAGAGGAAGAGGAGGTAAAAAGAATAAAAAAAAAAAAAAAAGAAATCACAAAGGAATTTACGCGTTATCAAATTTTGCAGCGTCGATAGATGATAGACCTCCCGTACAAAAAAAAAAAAAAAAGGAAAGAAAAATAACAAAACACGAGCAAAATTTTTTACGAGCCCACAAACACACATACACGCATAAAACGCGTCGATGAAAAGAAGAATAAAAAAAAGAAAAGGAGAGAAAGAGAAAAGAATGGAATACGAGCGAGTATAACGCGGCACACACCGTATTAAAACCAAGCGACGGATCGGCGAAACCGTCTCAAAGCAATTTCTTCAATTCTTTCGAGGATCGTGAACGACGTCGTTGCCGTCGTCGCCGAGACGAATTGCCAAGGATGTGGAATGAACGTACGGCGTTAACACGAAGGCCCGGCGGTGCTTAGCCAAAAAAATCCCATGGAGTAAAGCGACATCCTCGCGTTGAATCGTACAATCGTTCCTGCTGCTGTTGCTGCTGTTGTTGTTGTTGTAAGGGCACAAACGGGAGCAACAACGAGAACGAGAAGGTCCGCAGAGGCAGCGTCCGAAAAAGCGTACAGAAGTAGCCCTCAATCGGCATCGCGATCCACTGGAACACATCGACGCACGACAAAACAACTGACGACCCACATACTCCCGTTCCATCTCTCGCTCTCTTTCTCTCTCTTTCTCTCTCTCTCTCTCTCTCTCTCTCTCTCTCTTGCTCGCTCGCTCTTGCGCTCTTACGCTCTTTCTCTTTTTATCATCCCCTCTACGGTGCCCCCCTCCCCCTTCCCATCCTACTCTTCCTCCCCCCGCAACTTCCCCCTCACCCTACTTCTCCCGGACTCGCTATCCTGCATCTCGCTCTCTTTCTCCTTCTCTCTATTTCACTCTTTTCATACGTATATATATATATATATATATATATATATATATATATAAATGTATGTATATAGTTGTAGATATATATGTAAGCCCCCAGTTTGGCCCGTTATCTCGCTGACTCTCTTTCGCGTGTTCTCTCTCTCTCTCTCTCTTTCTCTCTCTCTGTTTTTAACTCCTCGTTTTCACGAGAAGCTTGCATCCGCCATGTTCCCTCTCTCGTGCTCTTTCACACACCCGTATATACCTATATAAATGCAGACACCAATATATATAAATATATATATATATATATATATATATATATATATAAAATACATCTACACACATACACATATATAGATAGAAAGCTGCTGGTACATCCCCGTCGTGTGCGGTGTGCCCAAAGTAACGTGCAGCACCGAGCGAGCGAGCAAGCGAGAGAACGAGAGAGATAGAGGCAGGTCAAAATCGATGCAACCTGCCGGCTCTCTCGCGCGCGCACACACCGCCTGTAGAACAGCAACGAGAGAGAGATAGAGGGAGATAGATACAGAGTGAGTGAGTGAGTGAGAGAGAGAGAGAACCAGTAGCAGCAGTAACGGCAACGGTAACGGCAACGGTAGCAGCAGCAGCAGCAGCAGCACCACCACCACCACCACTACCACCATCATCGCCGCTAGGAAGAACGGAGCTTGTGCGGGCACGCTCACTCACACACATACACGCACACAGGCTCACAAACGCGCGCATGCACACGCACACACGCACACACGCACGCACACCGAGACCGCGCCTGGAAAATCAATTTTCATCCTTTTCCACCCTGCTGCCGCCGCTGCTGCTACCGCTGTGTGTTGGCTCTTGCGTGTTCTTGTCGCTCCCTATGAGCGTCGATCTATGTACCAGGTCTCACGCACGCACGCACGCACGCACTCGTACTGCGTGTGTGTGCGTATGTGTGTATGGGTGTATGGGTGTGTGCGTGCGTGTGTGTGTGTGTGTGGGCATGTACTTCCGTATGCGGATGCGGGAACACGCGCACGGATGTATGTGTGTACATTGTACAGCTTTATAATGATTTGTATATTTGTACGTATGTATATATGTTATACATATAAATTCGCATGTGTGCACGTGCGTTCGATCAAAGATTGTAGAGAGATACGGTATACGCGCAGGTACATGTTGTGCCGAGAGCGGCTCATATATATATATATATATATATATATATATATATATATATATATATATATATATATCTACGCGAAATTTTTCAGATTAATTTTTTAGCTTTTCAACGTTCCGAATTTTAAAAAATGTCGATGATTCTATAAATTTTATGTTTCGAGGTTTGCGTACTATGTGATCAGTTGAAGAGATCGCGTAAGGCTACATTTTTATAATTAATTTATGATAGCAATTTTGGATGGTTAAGGATAACTTTGAAATATTAAATAGAAAATTAAGAACAATAATTAAATGTTTCAAATTTTCCAAAAGTTATACGATTTTAAAAGACGATTGTACAATGCGCTGTGATCTTCGAACACAAAAAACTTTGTACATCGTTCACTTTCTATTGATCAAGTTTACTTTCTATTGATCATGATCAAAATCAGTTCTAAAACTCATTAAATTTGTATTCATTTAAATATGTATTATATTTGTATTTAAAATTGTGACTCATTTGTAATCTATACTCGCAGTAATATATAGAGAATGGATATTTATAATTAAATTAAAAATCAATGATGACATTGAATGAATATACATATTTAATTTTTATTTATTTTTCTTTTTTTTCCTTCAATTAACTATGGTCATATTGATTATTAATAAATACATAAATAAAAAAACAAAAAAAAAAAAAAAAAAATACATTCGAATTTAAAATAAACAAAATTAAAATAATCATTGAGATATTTTTAACAACGAAAATATATTTATTTTATTTGTAAATATGCACGTGACCGATTGTATTCATTATTAACATTCTTAATATTACGTTTAATACTGATTTTATATTGATTAAACAAATCTGCAATTAATATTATCTGCAAATATAAAAATTAAAATTTAAAAAAAAAAATAAAAAATTCTTTCAAATGTATATATTAAAATAAAAGCTAAGTACTCAGTGTATTAAGCGGTTTTAATATATAAAAAATTTGCTGCACTTTTTTTTTTTTTTTTTTTTTTTAAATTGTACCAATTACTTATTCTCCAGAGTTTTATGCAAATAGTAATATTTTTATACAATTAGCATAATGCTGCTGGCATAATACTTGGTTTTATATCGATGATGTAAAATTTTTTCATATATTTGATTCGTTTTTATTAATGAATGCAAATTATGAATGTAATAATTCGCCGCTTATTATGTCTAGCGATATAATTTTTCAATTTTATATGATAAGATACTATTTGCGACTATTTTAATAAAGTATTTAATTGAACTATGCGTAAAAACGATCCAAAGAATGGCACAATTAAACTAAATTGTTATCGAACCTAGTTAAATAATTTTTTTCAACATTAAACCTTCATTCCGCTTTAATTTAAATTTTATACATTTAGAATTCATTGCATTATAATATCGAATTAATTTTTTAATAGCTTTAAAAATAAAGGTTTACGCCCCTAACTAACGTATTTTTCTAATCGTCAAGCGTTTTACTACACAAATATTCTCTCTGTCACACATCACAGCTACGCTTGTTAAAAAAAAAATAAAAAAAAAAAAAAAAAAAAAAAAAGAGAGAGAGAGAGAGAGAAAGAATCGACGTGTAAGTCATTGCAATCAATTCCTAGATCGTTTGCGTTTCGTTGTTCGCGGTCATATGGTTGCTTTATCTGGATTAACTTTTGGTTTACTGTTTCCCGAATCCATTTAACGTTATCTTTAAATCTTGCGCATAGTTTGGGTTTGCAGTATTTTTCGGAAACGCCGAATACCGCGGCGGCGGTGGCTGCGACGCGAGCGAACGCAAAAAAAAAAAAAAAAAAAAAAAAAAAGAGAGAGAGAGAGAGAGAGAGAGAGAGAGAGAAAGAGGAGGGAAAAAAAAGAGGCTAAAAATATCGCACCTTTCACGGCAAAATAAACGATTGTCGTCCCAATGCCGTTGTTGTTAGCGCGCGTTGAAATTTGAAACTTTGACGAATTTGTTGCCGACGTTTAACGAAAGAGAGAGAGAGACGGAGAGTGAGAAGGAATAGTTCGCGATATTTGCGTAGTTTTAAATACGATCGGTTATAAAATCGTATATTTTTACGAAATTAATAAATTATGTTAATTTAAAAATCGTTGTTAATTCAAGACTTTGATTTAATCGGAATTGAAAGAGAAAAAAAAAAAAAAATAGCAAAATGTTTAAATTAAACATATACTCGTCATTTACATATGGTTTGCATTATTATTATTATCATTTTTTTTTTTTTCTTTTCTCTTATTATTTCTTTTACTTTACCATACGCGTTCATTCCTCCTAAATTTCCTTCCATTAAACGCGTGTCAGTCAATCAATCTCTTTTCTCATTTTATTAATTAATACCGATTTATAATTAATCGAGAGAGATATTTCATCGGAATCATTAAATTTGCTTAAAAATAAGTGGCAATATGAAATTTTTAATATAAAACTTAAAAAATCTCTTATAATTAATATTATTCTTTATATTTATATTTATAGCCAATTATCGGTCGTTAATCGAATTTCGCAAAATCAAATATATTCAATAACGCAAATCGAATGCATGGAAAATACAAAAAAAAAAAAAAAAATAATGATAAATAAATTAATAAAAGAAACAAAAAAAAAAAGTAAACAATTTAACATGGTTAGATTCGTCGAGTGTTTATTATCAATTATGTGACTATAAAATTTAACGATTTGGTATTAAAACAACCAAATATGTAATAAGAAAAAGGAAAACAGAATACCGTTTAAATAGCTTTAAAAAGGAACATTTCAAGCAATAATATTTATTCTTGTACGCGGCAGTAAAAACTTGGGAGTTATAGAGTAAGAAAGCACCGATAAGTATTACAAGAGAAGATCGTAGATCGTTAATTTATAAACCAAGATTTTTGATAAATTTTTTTCTTCTTTCGTAATATGTTAATTTGGAAATTAAGCGTGGCGAAGGATATACTTTTACTATTAAAAAATTGGCGCAGAGATTAAAATTTAAATGTTGAATTAGATTGGAATTAATTTTTTGACAGTTTAATTTTCATATACAGTCAAATTGTTAATAAAATTATTAACTTTGATGAGGAAACGATAAAACCTTCGCGCTCAAGATTAATTTTTTTTTCCTTTTTGTGAATATTTTTATAAGAATTTTTGAGTATCGGTTAAGTATATCAATCTACGATTCTTCACAGGCAAATTTTATTATATTTAATTAGTTTTTAAAACTCATTAGCTTTAATTTTCAAATTAATTTTTTTTTTTTTTTTTAAATAAATCTTTATTCACAATAAAAAAATTCAAAGAAATAACATAATTTACGTGTACATTCGTTGAACTGTACTTTTTCTTCAATAACACATCCTTTTTGGTTACTTAAATAAACCTTATTAATGTGTATGAATTTTAATAATATTTCGGAAAACAAATTATCCCAAAACTAGTTTAAAAAATTTAAACTCTCGCGTAATCATCTGCACAATCAAGGAGCATCAAAGAATATTTAAAATCGAATTCAAAACAATCGATAAGGCCTATAAATTATGAAAGAAGAGAAAACTCGGTCAGACTACGCCGGATAAAAAAAAAAAAAAAAATAAAAAAAATAAAAGAATTAATATGAGCACTTAATTGGCAACTCATCGAATTCCAATACTCGCGAAGCGAGCGCGTAAACACAGAATAAAAAAAAAAAAAAAAAAAACAAAAGAGAAATAAAAAGAAAAAAAAAAAAATGAAGGAAGAAAGAAAGAAAGGACAAAACAAAACACCCGATGTTTGTCATCCTTAACGATCGAAATTCATCAGCCGGCTTAAACTCTCAAGACAATTTGCTTAATAAGCGGAGCGCCCCTCGAACTTTGAACCTCGCTATTCCGAAAGTACAACGCCTCGTTCTATATCTCTTTATATACATATATACATACAGCCTACTTGAAAGTTTCGCGATCATAGTTTCATTGGAGAAAACTCCGTTTGGGTAAACGATTGCGAGAGGGCGATCCCTTCCCTCTCTCTCTCTCTCTTTTGCTCGCTCTCTCTCTCTCTCTCTCTCTCTCTCTCTCTTTCGTTTCAATGACCGCAACTACTCGAAGGAATTCCAAGGTTAAGTAGAGCAGGAGACTTTGGAACGTTTTCTCTATCTCCCTCTTGCTCTTCCAAAAGTATCGCGGGTCGTCATATAATCAACCGGCGCTCATCGAAACGATCGGCTGAAAATAAA
>OX465096.1:67832593-67877593 GCA_949987625.1 Chalcis sispes
GCTCAAGCTGTGGGTCAGGAGGAGAGGCGGGGCGGGGGGAGGGGAATATTCTGTGTGAAATATATAGGTATTATTATCGTTTCCAACGATCTTTTTTATTTCTTTTTTCTTTTTGCTCGACGGCTCGTGTACACCTCTCTTCCTGAATAATTAAACACGCGCGCGTTTCATATGTATCGATAAAAATAGACGCATGCGGAAAAACTTATAGGTTAAAATGATAAAAAATAAAAAAGGAAACAAGGCAGTTTGTTAGAACTCTCTCTCTCTATCTCTCTCTCTCTCTATCTCTCTCTCTTTCTCTCTATCTCTCTCTGTATTCCTACATGAATTTCAAATGACCGACCAATGAGAACTGATGAATCGCTTAGGTTTCGTCTTCGCGCTTAGTACCATTTTATCCGCTCGGCTACGAGATAAACCTCCTGTGATAATTATCCTGTGTATATTTATGTGCCCGTGCATATGTTTATGCAAACGTGACGTTATCGAGACGCTTATCGAATGAATAATAATAAAAAAAGAAACAAAAAAGCGAGTCACGTTCGCGCGCAAAACTTCGGTGGATTTGCGAGATTGTAAGAGTTGAAACGAAGCGTGAAAAATTACCAAGAGTTGATTCTTCGTTGGATAATGTGTGGATCGATGACCAATTTGTTTTTTTTTTTTATTTTAAAGCCGTGTATTATAATTTTGATTATATATATATATATACATAAACACACGCGCACTTTTTTTTAATTTAATTTTAAACACATTTATTGCAAATTTTAAATGTTACTTTGCAAAGTTTTTTTTTTCATATTTCTCACCGAATGAAAATGTTTATAGCTAATTGAAAAATTTAGGATAAAAAAGCGATCGTTCTATCGAAATGATTTTTCAATTACAAAGCCAAGTGTCATTGTAATTGAAGCAATCATTCAAACTTTGAACACTCAAAGCGATGGTATTTTTTACTCCACTTCCGGTAATATTATTAAAAATTGACGATTGCGATAAACGATTTTTTTTCCTGTTTATATAATATCGGAAAAAATAGAAGGAATTTAAACAAAGGTACGTTTGTCGCGAGGCGGTATTTTTACGATATCACAGTAAATTTGCATGTCTGAGTATAATCAAAGTGTTTCATGGAATCCATCTTACCAATTACCAACGAAGAATTTATCGGCGCATTTTACTCGTGCCACTAAACGTCGTTCTAAACTTGCAACTATTTCTCTTTCTTTCTCTTACACACATAAAAAAAAAAAATACAATCGCGCATTTAGTTAGTCGCTTGCACATGGCTCACCCTCGCAATTATACATTAGCTCGCGTTATAAGTACACGCACACACATTAACGAGACATGTGGAAAACTGACCAAGAGAGAGAGAGAGAGAGAGAAAGAGAGAGAGAGAGAGAGAAAGAGGAAGTAATTTTGCGCGTTGGTCAAACGAAAAAGCGGTAGATCAATATTATAGCCGCCGACGTTGCCGGCCCCAACGAGCGAGCGCTCAATATATGCGCCCGGGCAAATTTATATTTTGTTAATTGTTTGAACAATACACCTACAAAGAGAGACAGAGAAAGAAAGAGAGAAATTGCATGCACTTTTGCGTATGCGTCCCATATCGCTGATGTTTATATATCGTATCCGTAAAATAATTTAATGTTATCAATCACGTATATGCGAAGGGAAAAGAGAAAAAGAGAAAAAGAGAGGGAGAGAGAGAGAGAGAGAGAGAGAGAGCGAGGAAGATATCGAAGACGATGAATTGATTAGAAGTATTGTACATTTTACGATATCGAATGATAATTTTCATACGTCGTATGGCAAAAAATAATTCTTTCGCATTTGCTGTACGTACATTCGTACGACGTTACCTCAACGAGTGCGCGGCAAGTTTTTAAAGTAATTACGAAAAAAAAAAAAAAAAAAAAAAAAAAAAAAAAGAAAGAAAGAGAAAAAGAAACAACAGCGAACAACACTTTTGAAAACTAGGATGATCGGAAAGTTATAATTGCTCGTTAAAAGACGCACATGATGTATTTTCGCGTTAGCGTAACAGAGATAATGAAAAAGAGAGAAGAAACGTCGCTAAGAAAACGCTTAATTACTTTCATCATCTTCTGTAAAGTATAATCACGCGAGTTTTTTTTTTTTTTTTTTTTTTTTTTTTTTTTTTTTTTTTTTTTTTTTTTTTTTTTTTTATCATCGTAATTATATGTACACTGTAATAATGTCGCACATCGAAATAAAAGATTAATAACAAAATTGACGCGACAACTAATGCGAAAGTTATCGCAATAGAGACAGCACGTATACTTGAGAATTCGTCCGCGTGGAAAACGTAACGAGAATCTTTGGATACTTTTGTTTCTTACGGCATTTCGATTGCTATTACGATCGAGCGTATCGAATCTTTAATAAAAATTATTTTATCTTTTCCTTATTTATTTATTCATTCATTTTTCTCCCTTTTTTTTTTCCATTTCATCGCGATGCAAATTTAGTATGCAAAGTGGTTAAATGCAAAATTTAATATATTTGAACGAAAAATAATAATAATAATAATAATAATAATAATAATAATAATTGAGGTACCTAATTTTAAGGATCGTTAATCGATCGTTTCGATTATAAATTAAAGTTATCAAAATTTAAGGAATTTTACGTTCTCTTCGTATCGTTGAATATTATTCACGGCTTCCTTTTATAATTTATATCTTTGTAATATGCAAAATCGTTTTGCCTTCAAATTTTACTTGTATAATTCAACTTTATTACGTAATCATCATGTAGCAGAGATCATCTTAATATATAATTATTACTTATAGATATTTCAATTGATTTTAATAGAAATTTTTATTGACATTATATATTAAATTTAAAGAATAATTCAATATTTGTACAATTATATAAAAGATAATACTTTGATTAACAAAAAAGAAAAAAAAAAAAAAAAGAAGAAGAAAAACTTCACATCTTGAAAATCCAGCGCAACATCAACGCTTCAACCGTTTCCCGGAAAGAAGTTAAAAAAATATCCAACGAAAAGAACAACGACGGCGAATAAAACGACGTCGCGCGCTATACATATACACGAAACACGCAATGCGCAAGTAATACGAAACGCACGCACGTAATACTAAAACGCGTATATATAGAGACGCGTTAGTTTCGCAACTCGCGCTCGCGAGCGACTAATAAACCCATGAGAACGCGAGGATTCGTTCGATTGTAAACAAGTCGAATACGCGAGTATTAACGTCTTGGCTGTTGTCGGGTTATCGCTTGAATTTTTGTTTTTTTTTTTTAAATTGAATATTTTTGTAATCGCAAACGTAACACATTCGTGACTTTGCATTTTTCAAGCATTACAAAGCCATTATTGGTATTGCGTATATATATATATATATATATATATATATATATATATATATATATATATGCGTAATTTTGACATTACGTTTACCAGAAAAGTTTAAAAAATGATTACAGCAAACTTTTGATGCTTTCAGTATATTCGGTATAAATTTAAATTTGATTGATTAAATAAATACTTTGAAAATTCTGTGGGTTATTTGATATCAAAATGAAAAATTTATACATATATATATATATATATATATGTATGTATAAATTTTTCATCAACATAAGTTACAAATAAAGTAAATTATTTAAACAATAACGATAATAATGCATTTGAAAAAGATAAAAGAAAAAAAAATTGAGGCGAGAAAGTCGCCGTGTAGCAATCGAGACATTATCTAAAAACTTTGAAAAGGAAGGATAAATTTTTTATTATTCAACGTTTAAAAGATCTGAGAAGGAAATATAAATATTATAAGGCTTTATTTTTTGTCATTGAGTGATAGCTACGGATTACCAGTATTATTGCATTATTTTCAGAAAAAAAAAGTAGCAAAGACGACGATACAAATTTATATCGGTTAAAAATAAAATATTTATTTGCGCTTCTTAAAAATTCATCGTAATTATTATCATTGAACCTAATCGCGATAGAAGAAAAAAAAAGAAAAAAAAACCTTCATTCTTTCTTTCTAAAAAAATTACACTCGGATATATACTATTATACAATATATGTACGAAAAAGAATTTATAAAAGAAAAAAAAAACATTAAAAAAATAAATAAATAAATGCTAATGGATAATAACGTAACCGTCCGATAAAGTATATTTGTACGATATTCTCCACATAAATAATATCGCGAATTAAACGAACCGAATAACAATACCTTTCTCGATATCGTTACCCTCATAATAAAACAAACGAAAAAAAAAAGGAAGGAAAGAAAAAAAAATAAATAAATAAATAAATAAATAAATGAATAAAAATAAAAAGCAGCCCGGAGTTTTAATTCATATTAAAGGTATTCGATCGAGGCATTCGTATTAAGAAAGCCGAAAGTAAAGCGAGTAAACGAGGCGTTACGCAAATAACGCGCTCGCGCACCTATGCATTAAACGACATTATAATAACTTTATTACAAAGCTAATTCCACTTTGGCTAATTTTCCACTTATCTCCCCATTACTCGCACGGGTAAAAACTTACTAACCAATTGGACGATCGATGGATCTCTTTCTCTCTCTCTCTCTCACTCTTTTATAAACGTGAGTTAATCGAATGTTTTACGTCGATCAAGAGAAAAGAAGGAGGAGGAAGAAGAAGAGAAAAGTCGACAAAAAGAAAAAAGCTCGCGGATAATTGATATGAAGTCGCGTGTACGTCGACAGATATATCGCTTCTCTCTCTCTCTCTCTCTCTCTCTCTCTCTCTCTCTCTCTCTCTTTTTCTTCTTCTTAGGAGAAACATTGAGAGAGAAAAAGCCAACGATGCAGGTATATGTACATATAAAACTCGCTCTCTCTTCCGTCGCGACGATTATATATCGGCCAATTGTGATTTTCGCTTACGCTTATGCAACTTTATACATGCATACACGTATATAAACTTATTCCAAACGGAAAGGAGAAAAGTCAAGAGAGTATATAACGACTAGTTTCTCGGTTGTACACGTATATTTTTTCCCCCTCCCCCTAACGTCCCCTCCTGCCCTTCTTCTTCTTCTTCTTTTTCTTCTTCGTTCATCGTCTTTTGAAGGTCACAGACAAGGCGACGGCGAACTTCTCTCGCTTTCTCTCTCTCCCTCTCTCTTTCTCTTTCTCTTTCGCTCTACCGGCGGTATGAGTTTCGAGTGAGGGAGAGAACGCGAGCGCAAAACTTTTACCAGTCACGTTTCAACTTTCGAGCAGCGGTGGCCAACAACGCCGCCGCCGGGGAAAAAAGAGCCAAGTGGAATTAGGTCAGCAAATGGTCACCGCGGCGTGGCGAGAACGAATAAGAATGAATAAAAAAAAAAAAAATAATTAGAGAGAGAAAGAAAAAGAAGAAAGGGGATTGGAGTAAGAGCAGGAAAAAAATGTATAAAAGGAAAATAAAGGAGGAAAGGAGAGAAAGAAAGAAAAAAATTGCCGAGAAATTCTTCGGGCGATTTTTCTCTTTCTTTTATTTTTCTCCCGTTCTATATACTCTCTCTCTCTCTCTCTCTCATTTTTTTGCCTAATCGTCACTCGCTATCTCCTCTTTCCCCTTCCACCCTCTCTCTTTTTCTCTCTCTCTCTCTCTCTCTCTCTCTCTCTCTCTCTCTCTTTCTTTTTTTTATGTTCCCGAGCGACAAATTTTCAAATCCACCGTTCAGCTCTTCTTCTTCTTTTTTTTTTCAAAAATTTTGCGATCGCCGTGGATTCGTAAATTTGGTACGTCTCTGTGTATGTGTGTGTGCATGGATAGAGGGTAAAATTTTCCAAAATTACAGAAAATCGTTAGGAAGAATTATGCATGCTTTGATGAATTCTGTTCCGCAATTTCCGTGATATTTGTAATGATTCGGCCAATTAACATTTTCTAAAATTATATAAAGTTGCCGACCTCAAAGACGCGGTTATGTATTTTCTGTCTTTTTTATTTATTGATTTTTTTTTTTTTTTTTTTTTGTATAAGGTATATTTTAACGTTAAATATATTCATTTTAATATAAATAATCATGAAATTTATCAATGTATATTATGAAAATTAAAAAGATTAGAATAAGTTATGAATCATAATTTGTTGGTTAAACATTTATAAATTAAAGAAGTTAATAATAATTTCTTTTTATTTAAATTAGTTTTTTGTCCATATTTCTAATGATAAAAATATGTATCTTTATTTATAAATATATAACGAATATTAATAATTACAAGCGAATAAAATAATATAAATTTTTTGAATTCTCTATAGGTTACTGTATTTTAAAATTTCGTTGAAATCTCAAGTTGTAAATTATTTTTAAAATAGTTACTTTTATTATCGTATGAGGAGATCGAGTATTGTAAATTTCATGATTTTTTACAATTATGATTCAATCCCAATAGTTTAATACTGGAGTGTAATATATTTTTTAAAGTTTATAAATTTTTAGTATAGGTATATTGATCGTAATTAGAAAACACACATATTATTATATGATAATATTTACAAATAAAAGTGTCTATTTCGCAAAATCATTAAAAATAAGTAAGATAACGAATTATTTATTTTTATTAATTTAATAGACTCATTATTCGTTAAATTAATTAATTAAGCATCAAAATTATTCATAAGTATATGTTTATTTAAAAAAATTCAATTTAATCTTTCTATAAGTTTTTTTTTTTTTTTTTTTTTTTCGTAATTCAAACTAAAGCTATTCTTTCAAGTTACACGGCGCTTTATGAACTTGTATTATTATGTAAAATTTTGACAGTCTTGTAAACAGTCAAAACTAAAACAACATCGAAACAAGCAACTTTAACAACAACATCCAACTAACCTAAATTTTCCTTCAAGTTTACTTGTAAAAGCAAAAAAAAAAAAGAAAAAACAATCGGTTACAAGCAAACCGCATAGTACAAGGAAAATCCGAAAAAAAGTAAGTCGACAAACGCAGGTCAAAACGCAGTTTCCTTAAAATTAATCCGCGCAATAATCTCTCGTAAACGCGACAAAAAATAAGTCCTGACCGAAAGAGAAAGAGCTATACCGATCAAAAGAGAAAAAGAAGATATTAACCAGAAAAACTTCCCTCCACCCCCTTCCTCTATCCATCCGGGATAAAGTTTTTGCGCGTTCGCTTTTATCGCGCTCCCGAATGAAATCGAAATCGATGCCAAAAGAAAGAAGGAAAAAAAAAAGAGAGGAAAAACGAAGAAAGAGACGAAAAGTTTTCCCCGGCGAAGAAAAGTAAAGGAAAAGGAAGTGTATAGTCTCGTCGAAACTCATAAATACACCGCAAGTGCGCGTGCCAGAGATAAAGAGAGAGAGAGAGAGAGAGAGAGAGAGAGAGAGAAAAAGATAAAGTAAAACGTCGGATATATCTTCTTTTATTCTCCTTGCCTCCTACGATGAAAAAAGTCCGCGGGATCGACCTTGAAAGCAAAAGAGAGAAAGAGAGGAGCAGCGCCCGAAGAAAAAAGTCGTCGTTCCCCGCGGGAGAGTCTATCCCTCGGTATAACTCGAATAACTGACCTACCTCTCTATCTTTTTCTCTCTTTCTCTCTCTCCCGCTTTTACTCGCGTTGCACTTTGTTTCACCGAGAGAAAAACTACCAAGCGCGAGTCAATTTTTCATTGAGAGCGACCCCTGCTACACATCCCGTTGAATCTCACCCTGGCTTTGTTTTTCTTTTCTCTCTCTCTCTCTCTCTCTCTCTCTTTCTCTTTTTCTCTCTCTCTCCCTTTTTTAAACGTCATACGAGCGAGAATTCGAGGGGGGAGAGAGAGAGAGAGAGAGAGAAAGAGAGAGGGTTCGGCTCTTCTTCGATGTATATTGCATGCATATACGCGTTTACCGATGTCGCGCGTGTGTTTGTAGGTTTTATGATTCGGTCCGACGTGTGATATCTGTGTCGTTGACTTTGGGTTACATCGAGGGTGAAAACTATCGCGGTTCGTTTTTTTTTTTTTTTTTTTTTTTTTTTTTTCTTTTTTTACTATCCCTCGTTTATCCCATATTTTTTTTGTCACTTTGAAACGAGCTGTAACGGAAGTGTGCGAATATTCGACTAACTCGATGACTCTTAATGCGATATCGCTGGAAGTTAATTTTGTAAACGTGGATTTAAGTAGATTCAAAGTGTCGAACTAATAATTTTAGAGATTTAATTCTTTTAACCGAATTTAAATTAAAATTACACAATTTGAAATGTAATAAAAAAAAAAAAAAAAATATTTTTTCTATACTCTTTTTTAAACGTCATATAATTTCGATAACATTTATATCAAATTTATTTAAAAAGCATTTAACACGCTTGATTTTTTTAGATATGCTCATAAACTTTTTTTCCACAAAGATCGGACTTTGCAATAAATATTTTCTATGCATGTATCAAGCAATGCGTAAATAAATAATGAAACGCATGAAATATTCTAATCAATATAAATATCGATAAGAATAATTACAATATAAGTAATATGTGAAAATTAATACATATAAAAAATAGTAAAACTGTTAATTAATAGTTAATTTTTATTTATTTGATTTAAACGTCTTTACGTTATCATCACTAACGTAGAGGCGTTTATTTATCACTGTTGATACGTTTATTTATCACATACTTATTGTAATATTAATGGAACATACTATAAAATAAATATAGTATAAAATAAATATGATTCATAAAACAAATGAGAATACTCGAACAATTCGATGATAAAAGTTTGATAATCGAGCAAGCCTCGACAACAAACTATCTATCTAACAATAAAGTTTTTATTTTTTTAATTGTATCAATTTCAAGATTCATGAAGTTATTATTATTTTTTTTTTTTTTCATTCTTTTATATATATATTTGCCACACAAAAAGAAATTTGTAAGAGTACAATAATTTTGATATTCGACGAGAAAGATATTAAAAAATTTTCATTTAGTCCTGTACAATAATTTACCGTGTCCTGTGCGCGATAATTTTTTATTAACTTGAAAAGAAAAGAAAAAAAAAAAAATAAAAAAAAAAAAAAATAACCGCATACTAACGATAAAAATGTACTCAACCGACTGTAAATAAAATAACGACACAATTTTTGCCATCTTACAGGTTATAAACCATCGAATATGGTGTGACCGTTTTTTTTTTTTATTTCTTTTTTTTTTTTTTTTTTAAAAGGTAAAGTTTAAGCTCGTACTTAAACTACATGTTTAATAACGTTCTACAGGTAGCCTACATAATTTTTGTATATATACATTCGTTTTATTATCTTGACTTTCGGTTTCTTATGCCGAGGGCGCAATAATTTACCATTCATAATCGAGCGCTTTATTTAATTAAAAACTTTGTATAACTTGGTACATTTATTTACTTATTTTTGCTTCTTTTTTTTTTTTTTTTAACGTTTGTTTTCTTCAATTCGTTGAATTTTTTTTTTTTTTATAAATGAAAGGTTGAATGTACATTTTATGAAAGAAAATTATGTAAATAGCGTAATTTGCATGTCGCAATTGAAACATTTTATTACCGAGTGCGTTTATGATTATCGGAGATACTTATTTAATTTTGATATCTTAATGCAATTTACTTTTCATCACCAGTCAATTTCCACGATAATTTAATCGTTTCTCATAATTTTTTTTTTTTTTTTTTTTTTTTTTTTTCTATATGACTAACACAAATTTTGTGTTTTATTTTATAAAAGTTTAATCGTTTATTTACGAGTCATTTAACATCAACTTGGCTGCTTTATTCAAAACTAGGTTCTCGATAAATATTTTTTATTAATAAATAAAATGGTAGTAAACAGCAAAAATGATTGTAATAATATATAAAGATAATTAAGATTGATTCAAATCAAATCTATTCCATTATCGTTAAGTAAGTTTAATAAAAAAATTGTTGAAAGACAAGTCTTTTATTTATTCTTTTTTTTTCTTTTGATGTGTAAAAAGTGTTAAAAAGTAAAGATCGGTCGATGAACATCAAAGAATATCCAGTCGATTATGAAAATTTATAAATAATGATGATAAATGAGAAACCGGGAGAAAATTAGAGGTTACAAGTTTAAAGCGCGAAGCATCACGGCGTGTAGCAAAAGCAGCGACGGCAGCAGCAGCAGCAGCAGCAGCTTTAAAGTCTCATCGACCACGTCTGAATCTTCAAATTGGTACACAGCTCCGATCCACAATTCTTCCCTCTCTCATTCTACTTCCAGCACACTTGCTTTTCCTTCCAATCTCGAGATTCTCCATGTTTCTTTCTCTCTCTCTCTCTCTCTCTCTCTCTCTCTCTCTCTCCTTTATCTCTCTTTCTCTTCAACTCTATCTCTCTCTTTCTCTTTCATTCTCTCGTCCTCGTACAGTTTGCTATCTCTTTTTACCTCTAAAATTCATCTCTTTCTTTTTATCGCAACGTTCCACCCTCCCTCCTACTCTCCAGTTCTTTCTCCCTTGCTCTCTATTTTCGCTCTTCTCGTTCTTAGACACGCTCTCTTTCACCCTTACCGTATCTTCCTCTATCTCCCTCTCGCGCACACACTCGCTCTCTTTTCCCTCGTTTTCCAAGCTCTCTCTGTAGCAGCCACCCGCACATCCAGTTTCTCTCTTGCTCTCTCTCTTTCTTTCTCTCTTTCTCTCTCGCTCACCCTCCTGCCAACAACCAAGCCCACCCATCCAACCACCCGTTCAACTCGTCTCCTCCTCCTCCTCCTCCTCCTCTCTACCTCCCGTTTTCAACCCACTAGCAGTTGCCACAGCTCCCAACCTTTTTGCCTCGTCCCTCGCGTCGCGTGCCCCCTCGCGCCCGCGCGCGCGCCACTCCACCGCACCCACCGCCCCCTTTTTATCCTGGCTCTCTCTACCTTCACGCGCACCACTCATTATAGTTTCCCCCCCCCCCCCTCCCTCTACCCTCCACCGTCCTCCCGTCCTCCCCGCACATCCTCTCGCCGCTCACTCGCTCTCTTCTATGTACCCTCCATCCGCAAACTCACCCCGCGCCCCCTCCTACACCGCAAGCGCCCCCTAGAGCGCGCGCACAACTCTTCCTCCTCTCTTTCTCTCGCTGTGGCACGCACACACGAGAGGGAGAGAGCAAGGCACGCACGCGTGAAGCGTATATACACACACGTACGCGAGAGAGAGAGAGAGAGAGAGAGAGAGAGAGTCCGCTTGCGAGAGCTACCCATATATACCCTCCTCTTACTCTCTCTCTCTCTCTCTCTTTCACTCTCTTTCTCTCTCTCGGATACATCCATATTTTATATAGAGGTATGTATGTGTAAAAGTATTCCTGAATACGTGTATATTTACCAGGTGTACGTGAACGCTTACGTGTAGTATGGCTATATATAGTTCGCGCAGCGCACTACCACCGCAACCCCCGGGAAAATCCAGGAAAATCCAACCTGCTAAAGTGTGCGTCTATATATGCGCTCGTATACGTGTGTGCGTGTATGCGTCTGTATAAACCTAACCCCACTCGAGCGAGAGAGAAAGAGAAAGAGAGAGACGACAGACAGAGAGACAGAGAGAGAGAGGACAGACAGAGAGAGACAAAGAGAGAGACAGAGAGAGAGAGAGAAAGATAGACGGGCAGAAAGAGAGCACGAGAGCTCGGCGTACAAAGTGCATGCACGCGTGTATGCGTGTGTAATGGGCGACGACGGGTAAGCCGGGAAAGAGAGAAAGAGAGAGAAAAAGAGAGAGAGAGAGAGAGAGAGAGAGAGAGTAAGAGCGTGGTCATTGGCGCGCAAAAATGTTTATTAAAGCCTGATCGGAACTGCACCGTGTGAGCGCAAAGATATATATATATACACGCATGCCTACGTATATAATATACACGCGAACGCATACGCGCGAGAACGCGCGGGCGGACGCGCGTATGCCGCATTAAAAATAGACGACGACGATATATATATATACAGATGTGCGTGTGCGTGTGCGTGTGCGTGTGCGAGCGAGCAAGCTAACGCGAGTATTATAACAGGCCAGGGCTACTGACGCTGCCGTTGCTGCTGGGCATCCAGCACAAACGCTTAAACTGAGAGCCGAGAGGCATGAGAGGAGGTAGAGGAAGAGCGAGGTTATATTATGGACGTGTGTATGCGTGTATGTGTGTACTTGCGCTTTCATATATTTCGTGCACGCAGCCTTTATCTATCTATCTATACTCTTTCTCTGTCTCGGACTTATTTTTTTTTTTTTTTTTTTTTTTTTTTTATAAATATTGTTATTACTGGTATTATAGTTTATATATATATATTTTTTTTTTTTTTTTTTTTTTAATAGCAATTTATTTTCGACCTCGTGAAGGGTGCAGAAGTATTTGCGCTTTGAGGTTGGTTTTAGTTTTGCAGGGAGATTAATATTAGAGAATAGTTTTTTATAGGTGAGTGCAACAAGACTGTGTGTAAAGTAATAATTGCGGTAATCGAAGGCGATTAATTTACAAAAGTTATCAATTTTACTATAAATTTTATATAAGAGTCTTTTGAAATAATAAGTTATCAATTTTCCATGTATTATTGAATAAGGTATTTATTATGTACAAAAATTCACGTTTAAAATGATTAACATAAGAAAAGTGATACAAATATAACGAGCAATCTAAGAAAGTTTCTTTTATTAAATGATTAGATATACATATATTATTTTTTTTTAATAAGATAATCTTGAAACAAAGGGTAATAACACCAACTATTAAATTCAGCTATCGTAAAAATTCATTCTCTTTTTAATTTATCTCTTTTTTTTCAGAATTCAAAAAGACTTATGTCATTTTTTTTTTTTTGTTCAGATTTCTAGTCGAGTTTATGTATAATTCAAGTCTTAATTTCAACATTCAAAATGGCCGCTCAAAAAAAAAAAAAAAAAAAAAAAAAAAAAAAAAAAAAAAAAGGTTGATACCTCGCTATGTAAATCAGATATATACGAGTTTCGTGTATTCCGCTGTCATTTTGCATGCGTCATTTTGAATTCAAAATTTGCATTTTGCGTTAAGAATCAGCAATACCGAAAATTTTCGTGTAACTTCGTTGAAGAATGGCGACATTCAAAATATACCCGAAATGAATACACATTTTGCTTTTTTTTTACTTTTTTTTTAATTTCCAAAAAGAAAAAAAAATTTATATGTGACCCAAAATTTGATTTTCTTGTTTATATATAGATATATGTGTGTATGTGTATACGCATGTACGTGTGCATTTGTTATAGCTGATTCATCGGGACGTGGGTAACATAAAAATGTGATAAATTACGTGGAATAATTTAAAAAATTTTTGAAAAATATTTTATAATGTTTATAATTACAAAAGCAATAATTTAAATTATTAACTTTTAATGGTTTACCAAAGCGCGATAAACATTGGTGCGAGCATTGCGATATTTCGACATTTGTTTAATTTTCCTGAATGAATGGCGTGAAAAGTAAAAAAAAAATTGTATATTTTTTATCGTGAACTTTATTTTAAACGAGTACGATTGAGAAAAATAATAAACTATTAAAGTACAAATATACCATAACAATCGATATAAAGAAAAAGTTTAGTAAAATGAAAAATAATGTAAATTGCGTTAAATCAATTTTCATTGTTTCGAGTAGCAATTTTTTTCCTTTTTTTAATTGCTCATCAATGGCATTCAATTTTTTATAAAATTTAATTGAAATTAAAATTAACAGCTAATAATTTTGATCAAAATTATTGAAAAGAATACAAATTTATTAATCTGTAATAGAAAAAAAAAAAAAAAAAAAAAAAAAACAAGAGAGATCATATAAAATTTATATTAAAAAAATAAAAAATACAACGATTAAATAATTAATTTCGACACCGCTTACAGTATAGTAAAATCGCAAATGATATAATCGTTAATTTTTCAAAAATTATTCATTTTCAAAAATTCCACATTATCGAAAAAAAAGAAAATAAATAAATAAATAAAACTATCAGCCAACAGAGTTAAATCATAAATATATAATACCCAATCATTACCGACTTTAAAATAGGTTTGGGTTAGTAGACCAAACGAACTTTAGGCATTGTAAACACAGCACTTCAAATGTTCGATGAATTAGTCAAACTTTCGGCGCAAGGATGAAGTTGTCCCATGAATTTAGTTATAACGCGGCTCGGTTGTGCGCGTTACGCTTGTGCTGGTCGATCCGAGCTAAAGAATGGCAAGATTTTGAGATTTTGTTATATTATGTGCGTTGGGATATGAGTAATTAAATAATTTGTGGTTTTCGATTAATCATTTGATACGGTTTAGTAATTGTTTATAAATATGAATTATTTTCATTTACAATATTAAGTTTTGCATTTTATGATAAAAGATACGTAAGAATAACGTTTTAAAAATTGCATCAGAAAATTATCGATAAAAATCTTGTGATTTAAAAAGCGGTTGATAATTTTTAACAAAAAATTAATCGTAATTTTAATTTTTCAGTAAATACTTCTTGAAACTATTTTTTAATTTAGTTCAATTTTTGCAATTATACTTTTCTTTTTCATTGTTAAAAAAAAATAAAAAAATTTACTACTATATACTGCTCATAATTAATGCAATAATAAAATAAATTTAAAAATCATGAAAAAGTTACAATGTTATGTTAATGATTGCAAAATTTAGAAAAGTTCGTCGACGATGAGCTAAATGAACTAATAATATGAAATTTGAAAAAAAATCTTTACACTTTTACCAATTCTTAAACATACGTATAACCCTTCCCCTACCGCATCAATCACCTAATCTCATTCTGCATTATACCCATAGAGAGAGAAAGAGAGAGAGAGAGAGAGAGAGAGAGAGAGAGAGAGAGAGAGAGAGAGAGAGAGAAAGAAAAGGAGAGGGAGAGTAAAGAATACTAATAAATAACACCCTTGAGCGAAGAGAAAACTAGAAGGGTCACGCACATTTCTCTCTCTCTCTCTCTCTCTTTCTCTGTCTAACCGATACATAAATTCGAGGGTATATAATACGTGGATGTCGTAGACACACGCACAACTGTGTGTCTGCGTCTTTGCTTTCCCTTTTCCCTTCCCCCCTCTCTCCACCTCCCTTTCGCCTCCCTTTCGCGCAATAAATTTCATTCAGCGTTTCGAGCGAGGGTTACACACGCGCTCATTCATCGGTTGACCCTACGCGGATGAATATTCCCTTTTGCCGACGACGACCCACATATTTTTTTGTTCTCTTTCTCCTACCGTTCTTCTGTCTCCCTTTTTTTATCTTTTTTATTTTATTATTTTTTTGTTTTTTTTTTTTGTGCATTTAGCGTTTCGTTTTACACTTTTCGCGAGCGCGTTAAACCTTTCCCCGAATACATTGTTTTTTCTCTCTTTCTCGCATTTTTTTTTTTTCGTTTCATCGTCTCATTCGTCAATTTTGCGCGCGATGTCTCCGTGTGAAATAAGCGCGAGTCAATGAAGAAAAGAGAAAGAGAGAGAGAGAGAGAGGAAAAGAATAAGAGAGATAACGCGCGGTACTCACGAGTTAATCGTCCCTTGTATTTCATTTTACATGCTTGCTCGTACTCTCTCTCTCTCTATTTCTCTCTTTATCGAAGGGATGAGGTAACACAACAACAACGCGCCGATATTACGCGAGACTGCGGTATACATATACTCGCTCGTCTCGCGAGTATAAACTTTCTCTCTTTCTCTTTCTGTACTACAACTACTATTATATATACTACTCCTCTCGAAAATGTTACGAAGCAAATTTGCGTGCGCGCAAGCGTTAGCGGGAAAATGAGCGATGATGATTGTGTTACTCTTTATAATGCGCGAGAAAAAAAAAAAAAACAACAAATTGTCCTTTTGCATCATTTTAACGTCTACTTTTGCCATTTAAATAAAATTATTATCTTATGAATAAAAGAGTACGATATTTTTATAAAATTTATATTCGATGAAACGTTAATTATTGCGAATAAAAGTTTTTTGACGGGAAAAAATATGATTATTTTTTTTACGAATTCTAACAATCATTTAATATACTTAGTCGAATTATCATTTTTTTTTTACTTGTAGTGCTTACAACAATTTTATAATAAACATTTATATTGCTTAAAAAAGTTAGTTTATCAAAAAGAAATTTTCATTTTACATTATGACTTGCATATGTTTAACATAAAATTTATAATTGCCCTTAGAAACTAGATAATTAACTCGCGTTAAATACTCTAAACAAAAATATCAATTGTTATAGAAAACTACTTGTCGATTTAATACACAAATAATCCCAAAGAAAAAAAAAAATAAAAATAATCATTCATCAGATCGCACATTTCTCGTGCATTGGCCGTACGCGCAAAAAGTCAAACCGTAATAGTCAAGTGCGCGTACGCCTTTTATTCTATATATAAAAAAAAAAAAAAAAAAAAAAAAAAAAAAAAAAAAAAAAACAGCAGAAAAAAAAGTAGCGGAAAGAAAAAGAAATCAAAGCGCGATTTTCTACACCGCAAAAGTAACAAAGAAAGCGAATTCCACTTACTTTACGTCTATCTCATACTTAATATTTGACGACAACCGATTGACGGTAGAACATTGCGTAAGATACATCGCTAGTATCGACGAAACGTTAAAGGGAAGAAAAATAATAGCACCGGCAGCTCGTAATCGTTAAACTCACGCGTACGCAACTCAAAGGAATAATATACGAAAATTTCGCCTTACGCGCGTAACTAACGCTTGTTGCGCTCGGCTCTCCCTCGTTAAGTTATAGAAATCGATGAGAGTGAGGAAGAAGAAAGCCAGTCGTCGAGGAATTGATTTCGTTAATTATTAAACGCGTGCCGTTTCCATCGACGCTTCGCCAGAGGGTTAAACGCCATCGCATTATCTTATCGACTAGATTCTTTCCTTTTTTTCTTTTCCTTGTTTTTTTTTTTTTTTTTTTTTTTTATTTCTCTATTTTTTCCTTTTGCGCCGCGCGTACGGTACGTAAATATTATTCGGCGATGCGTTAGCTGCGTATAACGCGATGGGATTATATATTTTAGTTGTTGTTGCTTTTTGTAAATGTACGCGCGCGTTTGTTATTATCATTATGAATAAGGATTAAAATGCATAAATGCGTATTGTGTGTATAACCTTTTGTATTTATTATTAGTTCATCGAGACGTAAGAGGATTAACGTTGTTAAAAAAAAAAAAAAAAAAAAAAAAAAAAAATATATATATATATATTAAAATATCGGCTTTTCGCTCGCCAATGTGAAATGTAAAAATTTTTCAATGACCGCGTGTTTTTACTTATTTTATTTCAATTATAAGGTTTGATAAAAAATTCGAAATAATTAAAATTCTAATAAAAAAATAGTTAAAAGTGTAACGTTAATTTTTTCATCGCTCGTATAATACAAAATCCTTTTTGCTGGTTTTTGTCTATTATTTAAACAATTTTTTACACCTACTAAGAAAAATATTAAGATTTTAAAAGAAAATTTATCATTTATATTACAAGTTTTTAATAATAATTTGGTAATTTTTTAAACTTTGAAATAGTTAAAAAGGTCATTCTAAAATTTAAAGATTAAAATTGTCTACTTTGTTATTATTTACTAATTAGTATAAAAAAAAAAAAAAAAAAAAAAAAATATATATATATATATATAATTGTGATTATTGACAAATATTTAATAATTATCAAGAACGAGATGCTTTTCAATTATTTTAACTCTTTCGTGCATATGGAACATACAACTAGTATATTTGTCCCCCTAGATTTATTTCATTTTAGGTAAACCTCAGTCTAAAAGCACCTTTTAAAAAGTTTGATTACAGTACCATGTAGTATTTTTTAAGCTTTGCGCGCTAGCAACACGGAAGAATATTACTAGATATTTGTAATGTAGAAAAAAAAAAAATAGCGCTATAACATTATTTTTTAAACAAAAACAGTATTTTTTTTTTTTTTTTTTTTTTTTTTTTTATATCCTTCTATGCCCACTAGGAAACATTTGTTACGGGCTCAAAATCAATCAAAAGATATTTTCTTTGCACAAAATTCATTCGATTTATTTTCACTTATACGAAATTAAACGATTAAGGTGATTTTTTTTTTATTCGTCCTAACGTTATGTGCAAGTAAGGGTTAAAATTAAAATTAAAATTAAAAATGAAAAATATGAAACGAGTAGAAACGATAAAGATTGCAACTATCTTTAAACGTGTTGTTACATACGTTGTTAAAGAAAGTCAATTTTAATTATAACAGGATCATTGGCAATAATAAAATTTGCTTTAAAAATAAAAATATAATTTTTTTCAATTTTTGACGAAATAAAATAAAATTAATAAAAAGTAACTATTGTGGGGAAATTTCAATCTTTTAACAATATTTTCATTTATTTTTATCATTCAGCAACGAACAATTTAATTTTTCGTTACTTTTCTGTATCAATTTTTAAAAAATATATACGCACGCTCGTATATTTATTTTTCGTTTGTTTCAATTTATTTATCTTACATCTATTGTAAACAATGTACCACCGGGGATAAAAAAAAAAAATTCAACAACAAAACAAGAAAATTAATCAAAGTTTAAAAAAATTTCGCTTATTAAAAACAAAAATATATACGTTTACACGCGAGGCTAAACTTTCGTATAAACGATATTTTGCGAAAAGAAGATTATTTAATGGGACGAAGTTTTTAAAAATTAACATTGCTTTAGGACCGCAACGAATTTAAAAAAAAAAAAAATTCAAACGCCCAACGAAAAATATTGTATACGGAATTTTCAAGAGAAAAAAAAAAAAAAAAAGAAAGAAAATTCACGCGGGAACGCAATTCTCTCTCTCTCTCTCTCTCTCTCTCTCTCTCTCTCTCTCTCTCTCTCTCTCTCTCTTGTTCTGCAAACATCCAAGGTAATTTAATTGCTTGAAAATTTAACACGCGAAGGGCAAAAACCAAATTCGTACGATTTCGCGGGCCAATAAATCTCAAACTCATTTTTCTTTTTCCTTTTCGTTAAACGTAAATAAAGATAGGAAAATAATCGATAAAAAACTACCCAAGCGCTTACCAATACCATTATTAAGTATTAAAGTTTAACAACGACGCGACCTTAACCAACATTTTTTCCCGTTTTTCTCGTTAGGTCTTCCCAAAAAAAATTAAAAAAGAAAAAAAAATAGAAAGAAAACTAGAAGAAAAAAAAAGAAGAACGGCGTCAAGAGAAACACGTCGAGTCGTCGTTGCGCAACGCGACGCGTTAAATAAGCCTTGGCAAGGCTAAAATGACGCGCGTGGAAAAAAGTTGATTCGGAATAGATGAAGAAAACGTATCGCGTGAGAAAATTTTTTTTGTCTGCAAAAGAGAAAATCAGAAAACAAAAAAAGGGAAGCGTTAACACTTACAAAAGTGATTGCCGGGTCCTGCGTAATGGTGACCTTTGTAGGCTGCGAATAATCCAGGATTGATGCCGATCTGTAAAATAAATCAAGGAAATTGATAAGTGTGTTTTATGTGGTAAAAGAACGACAAGTAAATAGTAAAAATGTCTTTTTTTTTTTTTTTTTTGAAACGATGAAAAAAAAACGTAATATTTATTATATTACTTAATATTGAATTAATTTAAAGATTGAGAAAAAAAAGTGTTTATCGCAAAACTTCGTAAACTACAGAAAAAACATTAAAAATAACGAACTTGAGTTTTCCTTTGTTCCGTTAACCGTTTACTTTTGTTTTACATGTATCTTAAATTCAAGCAATGTGAATATAACACAATGATATACAAGTACGAACAATGAATGAAAAGCCAAATATGTTGAAAGAATTTTTTTACAAAATATAATTAAGATACTATTTGTAATGTCATTCTTATCGATACTCTCCCTCCCTCTCTCTTTCGAGAAAGAGAGAGAGAGAGAGAGAGAGAGAGGGAGGGAGAAAAAAAAGTAATAATATATTTTTAGTGAAATGTTCTGTTTGGTTTAGTTAAATTCATCAAAAAATAAAGCTACATTTTACAGTTTACAAGAAAAATAATATCCAACATTGTAATGTTTAAATCGAGTACAAGTTTTTTTCTCCATACGACAATGTTTAATCTCAAGACAACGCATAGCGTAAAAAATTTGAAATTCGTCTATTATAAAATAAACTTAACGGCGTATCGCTTTTAAATAATTTTAAACAACCGTCAAATTCTTTCTTTTTCAACTTCAAAAGATACGATCCACCCCACTATTCTTATCAAACCCTTATACATACATTAACCACTAAACAACCGAAATTCAGCCCTGAAAATTAGCATAAAAAAAGAAATCCTCCGTAATGAAAAAAAAAAAAAAAGAAGAAGAAGAAGAAGAAGAAGAAGAAAAAGAAAAAGAACCTGAAAAAAATCGTACGTTTACCCAGACAAGAAAGAGAGAGAAAAGGCAAACTCGATTGTCTCGCTCGCGCGCAAGAGAGAGAGAGAGAGAGAGAGAGAGAGAAAGAGAACCACAATGAGATTTGACGGGTGGAAATGGGACTCGCGTGTTTTCTTTTTTCCTTTTTCAAGACGTCGAGTAAAGTGTATAGTCGAAAGCAAGGGAGAAAAGAACGAAAAAGAAAGAAATAAAGGGAGAAAAGATAGAGAGAGAGAGAGAGAGAGTAAAATTAGCGAGAGCTCGCTACGTTTATTTCCACCTCGTTTCCGTTCTACGTAAAGGACTAAACTCTCCCCTCCTTCCCCTTTCTCCTTCCTATCGTTCGTTAACGTTTCTGTACCTTGAGCAGACTATACGATGATGCCGTGCTTGTCGCTACGGTGTGTATATGTGACGAGTTACCTTTTTTTTTTTCCTTTTCTTTTTATCTTTCTCTTTTGCTTTCTTTCAGATATTTAATTTTAAAAAAGTGTGCGTGATTTGTTGAGAAAGTTTGATGGCGATTGCAAAATGGTGATTAATTTTCCGCGGTGTGTATTGTATCGGTTTGAAAACTTGTAATGGATAGCTTACGTCGATATAATTGTTGTTAATTTAACATTTAAAAGATGCGCGTATAAGTTTCATGCAACACATTCAATTACAGTTCGAAAATTATTAAAATTTTTTTTCTTTTTATCATTTTATTTATTGGAATGGAGTCCAATTAAAAAAGATAAAAAAATAAAATTATGCCACAAAGACTGATAAAAACAATAACGGTGTATAAACCACTTCGGACACTTTTAAATTTTCACAAACATCATCAATTAGTTCATCGCAATAACTCGAACAACGCAACTTGCGTACGCAATAATGCGATTACAAAAAAAAAGAGTAAATGAAAAAATAAAAAAAATAAAAAAAAGACACACGCGCGCGCGCATACCGCTCGCGAATTCACCGAAACAATAATCGCGTGAAGCTGTATACAGTTATAAAAAATATGTACGTATAAAACGACTATGCAATTTATTTCGTCGGTTATACGCACAATGGAATATTTGATTCTGCTGTTTGAACCGCGATTAACCTCCCAGTCATTTTTATTTATTTATTCTTTTTTATTCAATTCGAATCTGGAAATCCCCAATACCTGCATACGTTACTGTTTCAAGAAGTTTGCGGTGTATGAATAATGCGCGCATCGCGTGTAAATTATGCATTGCTAATCGTACATAATAGATACTAAAAAAAAAAGGATAAAAAAAATGTTGACTTTATATTGAAGGATAAAAAACTTAATCTCTCTTATATACATTCTGTCAAAAAAGTACCGGGAATTGTCGATTTAAATCTGGCGGGGCAATTTAGGCAGGTAAAATTTTTTTTTCTAGGTTGGTACAACTGTCCTTAATGACTATGCCAAGTTTGAGCGGAATCTGTCAACGAGTGTGTTTACAGTAGCTGGTTAAGTCAGTCGATGTCAATAGTGCGTGCCGATTTTTTACAATGGGTGATTACGTTGAACAAAAAATTTGTCTAAAATTTTGTGTTGCGAATGAAATTTCGTGTGCCGATGCATTGAAAATCTTGCAAAAGGCGATAAAGGTAATAAAGCACTATCGAAAACCCGTGCGTATAAGTGGTACAAAGCCTTCAAGGAGGGTCGTGAAGTCCTCGAAGTCGACTTGCTTCGTTCCGGACGCCCATCGACGGCTTCGAGCGCAGATAACGTCGATAAAATTAAGGAAATGATGCTTGAAAATCGTCATACCAGCTTGAGAGAGATAGCACATGAACTTGAGATATCCCACGAGTCCACACGTACGATTTTAATTGATATTTTGGGCATGAGAAAGGTGGCCGCAAGACTAAAAAAAAAGTTCCAAAAGAGCTTAATTTTCTTCAAAAACGCTATCGCGAACAGGTCGCTTCGGACATGCTGGATCGCGCCAATTTCGATCCCGCATTCATGGAATGCATCATAACTGGTGACGAAACGTGGGTGTATGAGTACGATATGCAAACAAGCCAGCAAGTATCGGAATGGGTGGGAAAAAACGAGCCGAAACCGAAAAAACCACGCCAAAGCCGCTCAAATCAGTGAAGGTGATGCTCATTGTTTTCTTCAATATCCGTGGCGTGGTGCACTACGAATTCATTCCAGAGGGTCAGACGGTAAACAAAGAGTATTACCTAGGCGTTATGAAACGTTTGCGTGAGCGTATCCATAAGAAGCGGCCAAATTTGTGGGCAAACAACTCGTGGATTTTGCACGACGATAACGCGCCGTCTCACCGAGCTACGATTGTGACCAACTTTCTCGCCAAAAACTCAACGAACACGCTTGAACAACCACCGTATTCGCCAGATTTGGCTCCCTGTGACTTCTTCCTCTTCCCGAAACTTAAATTGCCGCTCCGTGGCACCCGTTTTCAATCGATTGAAGCCATAAAACAAAATTCGGCGCGCGAGCTGAAGGCCACTGACTTAACCAGCTACTGTAAACACACTCGTTGACAGATTCCGCTCAAACTTGGCATAGTCATTAAGGACAGTTGTACCAACCTAGAAAAAAAAATTTACCTGCCTAAATTGCCCCGCCAGGTTTAAATCGACAATTCCCGCTACTTTTTTGACAGAATGTATATATATATATATATATATATATATATATATATATATATATATATATATATATATATATATATATCATTTAAAATAAAAAGCAAAGTGGTAATAACTTCATTATGAGATTTTAATTGATTACAGGTTGATAAGTTGAATTTTACGAAACATTTTATTGAATTAATTTAGTCGATGATGAAATTAAAATTTAAAGTTCAATTAAATTTGTTTGTAAAAAATTATGATTACCATGATTAAAACAGAAAAAAAAAAAAAAACTAAAACTTTGACATTCGTTGTAATTAGTGTTTTAGTTTTTTTTTTAATCTATTAAAAACTAAACATTTTTTAAATTTTCGTTCAATATTATTCATTTCATTCATTGACTTACTTATAATAGTTATATATATATATATATATATGTATATAAGGTTGCTGCAGATGAAATGGCCGATTTAGCAATGACATAAAGTTGGCTGCAATTTTAGTGTATTATGTGGGCACAAGGCGGCGCAAATGATATGACATATTGAAGTGTAAATACTGCTACCTTGGTTTATGGAGTCATTTCTGTTTTGCACTTCATAGTGATCGTAAAAACAAAAAGAGAAAGTGAACATGGAAGTGAATCAAAAACGGCTACTTTTACTATACGAATTTAAATTAGAGCACAACGCAACGGAAGCAACGAGGAATATCAACAGCGCATTTGGGCCTGATACAGTTGGCGAACGAACCACTCGGCGGTGGTTCGAAAAATTTCAATCCGGAGATATGGACCTTGGAAATGAACCACGTGGACAGCCAGGACCATCGATCGATAACGACGAGCTGCATGCATTAGTGGAGTCTGACCCCCGCCAAACCATAAGGGATCTTGCCGAGAAATTAGGCGTTCACAATTCGACAGTTTGCCGCCACTTGCAACAACTTGGAAAAGTGAAAAAGCTTGACAAATGGGTTCCGCATGATCTTACCGAGCAAAACATGACGTGTCGAATGGAGATTTCAAGTTCTCTTCTCTCCCGCAACAAAAAGGAACCGTTCTTGCACCGAATCTTGTGACTTGCGATGAAAAGTGGATTTTATACGATAATCGTCGCAATCGATCGGTCCAATGGCTAGATGCCGATGAAGCGCCAAGACACATGCCGAAACCAAGCCTTCATCCAAAGAAAATAATGGTAACTGTTTGGTGGTCTGTAGCTGGAGATCCACTAAACCATCAATGCTGAGAAATACTGTGCTCAACTGGATAAAATGCATCAGAAATTGATAGTCCAACGACCTAGGCTTGTCAACAGGGATGGAGTGATACTGCTTCATGATAACGCACGACCTCATGTATCGAGAACAACGGTCCAAAAATTAAACGAGTTGTGCTATGAGACTCTTCCGCACCCTCCATATTCACCAGACCTCTCACCAACAGATTACCATTTTCTTTAAACATTTGGATCACTTTTTGACAGGAAAAAGATTTAATAATGAAGATGATGTCAAAAATGCCTTCGAGGAGTTTCTTCGAACCAGAAACTCGGACTTCTACAAAACTGGAATAAATGTACTTGTATCTCGTTGGGAAAAGTGTGTTGCATCTATTGGTACCTATTTTAATTAAATAAATTGTCTTTATAAAAAGTTACAGCTGTTTAAAAATTTATTACTAAATCGGCCATTTCATCTGCAGCAACCTAATATATATATATATATATATGTGATTGTTGCATTAAATAAGAGTAACGCACGAAAAATAATAAACCCTAATTCCGATGTGTATTAAAAATCTCAATAAAATCAAAAACCAAAGAAACTGAAATCTCTATCGCATCTCCATGCGTCGCAATTTGAATTTAAAAAGTTTGCCCTCTTGATAAAAACTGGCATCGTGAGACGCGTTTACCTACTCATACGGTTGAATTTCAAAGCCATACACAATCAACTCGGATGGCTTCGCTATGAAAATTTCAAAAGTAAATCGCAGTTTGGTTGCTTTTTTTCTTATTCCGCTGTTGGTACACACGAGCGCTGTAATAAACGCGTTGTTTCACGTGTCAAATAGGCTGACGGATGTTCACATACACGAACCTTGAAATTCGTTTCTCCATTTATTGTTTTCACTCGAGGAAACGTTAAGATGGAATTTTTTTTTTTTTTGTTTCATTTTGTTGCATGATTGCTATTTTTAATATTTGAAAATATAAAGTTTTCCTTTTAACAAGCAAATAAATAAATTGTTAAGGTTGAAGATAAACAAACGATCGATTAAATTATTTTTATAATCTTCGTTAAAATTTAACGATTTTGAGCGACGTTTTCGGTAAAGTTTACTCTCCGGTCGAACTTTGAATTAAGACTTGGATAATGAAACTTTGCCTGGGAGCTTCAAACTTTTGAAGTTTCGAGTTTCGACTTTCAACTTTCATTTTCTAAATTTCCTTCAAAATTTAGCTAATTTTGCGAGAAAATGTAAGATTATCCGTTTTGGACGTTAACTCAGCGTCGACTCGAGACTTTATATAGTTATGTTTGTTATTTTATTTTTAAATAAAATAATAATAACATATTAAAATATATTTTTTAAAAAATAAATTATATATTTTTTCACTATTTAATGAGTTCTCGTTAATTTTTAAAAGATATCAATTCAAACATTTAAAATGCGAAAGTAACATTTTTCTTGTAATTTGTTTCCTTTAAAAAAACACAAAAAAAAAAAAAAAAAAAAAAAAAACAAACAAAAAAAACGTCGAAAATATCATAACCTTTAAAAACTGAAAAACGAACGAGTTTGTTCAGGAAAAAAAAAATTCTTAAAAATTCCTTTCTTTTTTTTTTCAACGCTCAGCAGCCACGAACGCACCGACATTTTTCCAACGCTCGAATCGCCGTTTCGACATGGAACACGTATCCATATTGCACGCGAATTTTCACACAGACGTAAACACATAGGCGCGCATACACACGCGCACGCACACACACACATACATATACGCAAGGAGGCAAGTAACAAACCAACAACTCATCGGCACTTGACTCACGCGCTCGCGTACCGATAATGATTATGCAACGCGCTCCTCGCGTCAGGTGTGTACGCTTACCTACGCACATACTCACACACATACCTGTTGCGCAAGTATGCGCAAACCGAGAAAGGTTGTATGTGTGTATGTATGTATGCATGTATGTATGTATGTATGTAAGTACTGTGCAGAACGAAGCGCGTAGTTTATTTCTACGCTGCTCATCCTCCTCCTTTTCCTCCTTCTCTTCGTGCTCTTCACTTTGGAGGTTAGATAATTAATAATGGCAAAGTCCAAGGATGCCATGTATATACAAATACAAGTCAATGTGTGTGTGTGTGTGTGTGTGTGTGTGTGTGTGTGTGTGTGCGCGCGCGCGCGCGCGCGCGCATTGCGCTTGGTTTTAGGCTGCTTCTACAATTGTGAGCGTCGCGAGTTGAACTTTTTTTTTTTCATTCTTATCGGTAATTACCTACTTTCTTATTCGTTGGTTACTTGAATATTATTGAAAAATAAGTTGGTTTATTTTCTCAATCTGATTCTATCAGTTCAACCTTGGTAATTAAACAGTTGTCAAACGATGCGTATAAACATTACTTGGAAATAATTATAAGAAAAAAAAAAAAAAAAAACGATAAAGAAAAACAAAAGGGTATACTTAGAATTAACAACGTTTGAATTTCTTTATTGAAACGCTTCTTTGTGACAAACTTTTGCGATGTTCCGTTAATGTAACAAAGTAACTATTTCACGCTCGGTACAAGCCGAGGCCACTAATTTCACCAATAAACGCGTAACAATCGGTTAAATATGTACCGCTGCCGAATGCGCTAATTACGCGGGCAAACATATATAATTAATTAGAATTATGTATCGAGCTGTTTAAACATACACACACACACACAAACAGCGTGCAAAACTATTTACATAATTACGGGAGCGATTGTTAACGCGCTTTTCTTAATAACGCGACGGGTCGTTACAAGGAGTGGAGCATAGGGAAACGAAAAGTTTTCACGCGGATTTCATTCACTCGTTGGAGAATTCGATTTCGATGAGTAAATCTTATTTCATCACGTTTGAAGGTCTGTATTTTTTTTTTTTTTTTTCTTCTTTGAAAATAAAACGACATCGTCGCATGGTCGATGAACCCGAAAACTCGAACGAAATATACTTTTCCTTACTTTCGTAGTAGACACAGTCGAGAGTAGTTTTCGTTCGCTCAAAACTTTGCAGGATTCTTTGTGTCTGTGTATTTATACGTGAGTGTTTCGTGTGCGAGAGTCGAGATAAGTATACTCTCGGGGAGGAAAAACTGGTTTTCACCTTGACCCTGCGATGCGTTTTCTTTCTTCATTTTCCTTTTTTTTTTCTTTTTTTTTTTTTTAGTTTTCTACGTAACGAACGGCAACTTCACAATCGGTTGAAATTACAAAATTAAACTGCGCGACGCTCGTTCTCGAAAGTTTAAAAAGAGAGCGAGAGAGAGAGAGAGAGAGAGAGAGAGAGAAAGAGAGAGAACGATGTGTTTTTTGTAGACGATGTTTATGCGTTGTAAAAGCATTACTCGTTGATTTAATAAACAACTAATACTGTTTTACAATGCTTTATTTTGTATTTTTTTAATAAACCACGCTGTTTATTTTTCTATTGCAAAATGTAAATTTCACGAATAGTTACACGGTTTATTTTTACGTTTTCTTTCTTTCTTTCTTTCTTTCTTTTTTTTTTTTTTTTTTTTTTCATAAACAATCAAAAATTTCGGTAAGTTTAACAATGAATTTTTATTCTCGTACATCAAATTTGAATTTCGAAATTTTCCATCATCTAAATTTTGCTGTCATTTTTTTTTTTTTACACGAATGTTTAATAACGTAGGTAACGTGTAACACTGCAATTACCGTAAACAAAGTTATAATTACGGAAAAATTAAAAGCTGCATGTAAAGACGGTTGTTTTATCGTAATTAAATGAACGAAAAAAAAAATTTTCTCTTTTTTTTTCTTTTTTAATTAAAAAAATATTAATACGCAATAATGCAATGTAGTTTTCGAACGAAACCTTTTGAATTAGCGATACATTTATGATAAAGTATATTTGTTATTTTTGTTATTGAAGGTTTTAAGCAATTACTAAAATTACGTCAAAATTCGAACGTCAAAATAAGTATCTTTCATTTGGTACATTAAAAAACATACGCAATTATATCAATTTAAACATTATAAATAACGTTTTAACATATTTTACATGCCGATTTTCTTCTTTTTTTTTTTCGCTAAAAATGAATATTCGATCGACCAATATATCTACTCGATGATCATTCGAATGCATAAAAAATGTAAATTTTTTCATTCGGAAATCGAATAATTTTGTTAATTTCAACAATTTCCACCATTATCAGAATCGCAATTTTTTTCAAAAAATACTAAACACAATATAAAAGTAAGCGCATGCATCGAATTAAAAATAAATTTACCAATAGTCGAATTTTTCAACGAAAAAAAAAAAAAAAAAAAAAAAAAAAACCTACAAAGTCCCTCTCCTACATTGTACAACACCTTGACACACACTGCCGAATCTAAAAGCACTCATACAAACATACACACGCGTGTGCACACATACGCGCATACATATAAAAGCGATATGTCCAACCTATTTATATTGGCGCTCGCGTGTCTCAGCTGACAGACATGCAAGCATTGTGCTTATACACGCGTGCGCACGTGTGTGTGTATGTGTGTTTGTGTGTGTGCACGTGCGTGCGCAAGATAACTAGCGCTGCTGCTGGCGTTGCAGCTTGGCTCGAGCGCCTCATGACTAACTACCGGCGTAAATAAATGAAAAGCCCTGACTACAATTATCCCCCTTCTCACATCCCACCACCTCCCCCTACCCCTCCCACCCCTTGACTGCTACGCCAATCTCTCTCTCTCTCTCTCTCGATTGCAGCGTTTGCTCTCTTATCAGGAAGGGATCGGCTTCGCTCGCTCTCTCGTTTACCTGAGCCTCGTCTAGCGCATATAAATATATCTATATACGTGTGTTGTCTGTGTATGTATACGCGGATGCAGCAAAAAAAAAAAAAAAAACGCTAGCCCCGCGCGAATGCGCTGAATGCGCTATCTCTCTCTCTCTCTTGCGCGGGCGCGCAGGCTAACACAGTCATTGTGAATTTATGTATATACAAGTATGCGCGAGTAAAAACTCACACGTACGTATACGAGCTAGCATACCCGATTACTTTCACGAATAGGCGCAGAATCGCGCGTGACTCTTTTCTTTTACAATCGCGCATCCAACAACGGCCGACAACCGGGTTACTTTACTCATTGCGCGGTTTGGATCCAGCGACGCCTCGAAGCCGATTATCAACGAGTAGAATTGTCATTATTATTATTATTATCATTATCGATGTTATTATTATCACGAGCATAATCATCATCATCATAATCATCATCGTCATCATCATCATCATCATCATGATTATCAGGAGAAGCAGCAGAATCGTTACACAGAGCGAGGATTATTCTGCGAGCGTGACGCGATGAATCACGCGGCACAAACGCGAGAGTCCGGGAGAAACTTTATTTTTCCACCTCGTGTGTGTCGGCTTTTACTTCTTTCGTTTCTTTTTTTTTTCTCTTCTTCTTCTCCTTATTCATCGCAACAATGCGTGCGAAATTGATAACTACGCGCTTATCCGAATTGTGCCTCAACGATTCGATACGCGTGTACATGGATGTTGAGTGTGCATGACCTATTTAACGTATACAGAAAGGAATTATCATCTGGCTCTCGCGTAATTAATGGCGAATAAACTGTCGCGCGCGCGAAGTATTTTTATTTTTATTTATTTATTTTTTTTTTTTTTTGCGCAGGATTATTGCAACGACGTCGATAGATTCTGCTTTCTCTCTCTCCCTCTCTCTCTAATTTTTTTCTTTTATGAACGAAAAAAAAAAAGAAATAAATAATGGGAGAGAAAAAGGAAAGATACAGAGAGAGAGAGAGAGAGAGAGAGAGAGAGAGAGAGAAAAAATGATGGAAATATGAGATTTCAAAGATGAAATTTACTACGGCTGGCGAGGTATTAAAGTATGAGTAAATCGTGATTTAATGAACGAAGTGTGCAAAAAAAAAAAGGAAAAACGCGGTGAATTGCATTGTCCTGCGTTTGATGGCTTTTAACGGCGATATATATCTATGTGTATATGCATTAATTAAGATAGAATACGCGGGATTTTTTTCTTTGCTGCAATCGTTTTATATTTAGAGTGAATTATAATCTTTAAAAAAAAAAAACAAAAAATTTAATTACCATTTATTTCTTTTAATGTAATGAGTCGTAACGAATTCTTTTATCGTTGAATTGACATACAAATGGGGGACAAAGTAATGTGCGTCAAAGTACCGACAAAAATTTTGAATCCCTTAGCGATTATAACAAGTTCAAACAAGCTCGGTTATATTTTTATCAAAAACAATGTAGAAAAACTTGTAAGAATTTTACGATATTTATACATTCTCGTATGCTTATTACAATTGGCGCTCTTAATTGCGCGTCGAAGTCAATGTGAGAATTTTTGTTTTTCTTTTTTTTTGGCTTTTTTTTTTTTTAGAAAAAAATTAACTCGATTCTAATTGTGCATCGGTTTTTTAATTTAACAGTTTATAAATAAGTTCAAAAATGATAAAAAAAAAAAAAAAAAAAAAGGTTAAATGTATTGAATTTTTGATATTTAGTTTATCTTATTCACCAAAACTTAAAAAATAATTAATTAAATAATTAATACAGTCAGATAAGGCTTTCGATTACCAAATCTTTGTTCTTAACAATATTATCTCAAAATAATCAACAGAAAAAAAAAAAAAAAAAAACGTTCCATCGAACCAAAAATCTTTTAAGATTACCATCACCGATTTTTCGTTCAAGCACAATCGAGCAACAAAAACATTGCACTGGCCTTAAACCCACCGAAGCGTTACAAAAAAATCGTTCGATCGTTCGAGCTATTATCGCGACGATCAGTACCAACCGAAAAAAAAAAAAAAAAAAAACAAAGAAAAACAAAAAAAAGTAAAAAAAAATCAGAGCTATATATACAGACAGAGTGGAGGGGGAGGGAGGGAAAGCGGTAGGATACAGGCCGATACACACAACGAGAGGAGGGCGCGGTATAAATCGGCGCCGAGCCGATAACGTCCGAGGAAAAAATCCGTCGTCGTTCGATGGCCTCGCGCTCACACGCGTGCGTGTTTTTATATATATATATATGTACATGCGCGAGCGGTCACCGAGCGAAACGAAACGCTAGCAAGAGAGAGAGAGGATCACAAACGAACGAGGGCCCCATAAAGTACGTATCGCATTAGCGCGTTAACGCCAATGCGTTAGTCGCTCGAGTGACGTTCAATGCCCATCCGGGGAACGCGAGAGAGAGAGAGAGAGAGAGAGAGAGAGAAAAAGAGAGAGAGAAAGAGAAAGAGAGGAAGGGAGTGAACGATGTGAAATGACTGTGGAGCAAAGCGACGATGCTGCCAAGAGAGAGAGAAAGAGAGAGAAACGTCCGGATCTCCCTCCTCTCTTTTACTCTTCACCCCACGATGCGCGAAAGCTCTTTTACACGAGACACACACGCACGTACGCATACGCATCTGTGAGCAATCGGAGAGTTAATGCATACATGGATACGAGAGAGGATTAAAACGTAGGCCTCATTGACGGATGCGATATATCGATGCGCGTATGTACGTACATAGCGAAGTTACTGCTAGGGAGATTTCTATATATATATATATATGCATACATATATACATGCTTAATAGGCGCGCGTCTTTGTTTCGTTCGTCTAACGTGTGTTTGCGTGACCGATAAGTGCAGCGTGAAGTAGACAACGGTAAAAAAAAAAAAAACTGGGCTACACTAGGTTAAACAATAAGGGTATAAATTATCGTTAATTTCGCAATCTCTTACAAAATTTATTTATCTTTCTTCTTTTTTTGGCTTTGCCTCCATTCATTTTGTTTTAATCATATGCAGGTGATGCGAAAGGGATTATTACGGTTTGTATCGGTGCGCGTATTTTTTTTCGAAAATTTCGACAGTGCGGAATGAAAATCGGCATATAGACGAAAACTTCAAAAGAATGATATAAAAAAAAAAAAAAAAAAAAAAAAAAAATAAATGAAAAAAACAAAGAGAAAAGTCTAATATTACTCCTCGATTCATGAATAATTATTTAAAATTTTTGTTTGTTGCTCTCATAATGTGGTCTTTGATCATTTTTACAATGTACTTGCAAGTTTTTATTTCAATATTTTGCATTAATGCGCTAAATAATCTGGCTAAGATTGAAATAATTTTTACGGAATAAAGTATATTTTTTGTAACACTTATAAATTCAATTTTCCGATGTCAAAATTAAAGTCTCGTAGCATCATTAAAAAAAAGCCTAAAATTTCTACATGATTAATTTTGTTTGCTTTAACATTTGAAAAGATTAGTTTATACTGCATAATAATTATAAGAGATCGAAGTAAAAAAGAAGCGAACAGAACATCATTCATACGATTTTTCTTCATTCGTGTTCTAATTATTATTTAAAATAAAAATAATTAATATTTTATTTTAAAGGATAGAAATTTACTATAATAAAACAGCGTACTTTTTACTTTTTAAAATAAAAAGAAAAAAAAATATATCACGCACAAAGTTCACATATTCATAAATCCACAGAAACGCCCCTATAACATTATCATCGAAACTTAATTAAAATAAAAGAAAAAAAAAAAAAAAACAAAACAAAAAAAAAAAGAGGAACACGCGAATTAAAGAGAGATAGAGATTGGGCGAAATTATATCCGGATGCGCGCAGACGCGCGTTAATGACCGAATTGTTGGATGCGCTAACGCGTGCGTTTACTCACCCTCCGATCCGTCTACCCACTCGCTCACTCACTTTCTCCCTCCCCGCCTCTCTCTCTTTCTCTCTTTCTCTCTCTGTCTCTCTGTCTCTCTCACTTTAACGTAACGCAGCGTCGAGTTATGTCGAATGACAAATTTATAGATAGTCCGGGCTTACCTATATATGCATGTATATGTACATAAAATCCTCTCTCACTGTCTCCCCCTTCCTTTCTCCGCGATTACGGCGAAACAAACGGGGAGAGGAGGCGCGCACCAACGATTCGACTTAATTTACTGTTAAATCGGACAAAGGGACACGCGAACGCGAGCGTATTACTCGCGAACCTATATACATATCTTTATATATACACATACTGGACAAAGCAAGAGAGAGAGAGAGAGAGAAGTTTTTTTTCATCGATGTGTAGAGATGCGCTCGATATGCGGGCCGCGCGCGCTTTTAACTCTTCATTTTCTCCATTTTATACCATCTATCCCTTCCCTCCACTCCTCGTCCGACTCCCCCATTTCCATCCCACACTTTTCGTGTGCGTACGTCTGTGTTTTTTTTTTCGCCACGCAGCGCCGACCGTTTTAATTCGACCGTCGAATTCTTTTTCTCTTTCTCTCTCGCTCTCGCTCTCGCTCTATCTCTCTTATTTCATCCGTCCGCTCTCTCTCTCTCTATCTATCTCTATCTCTCTTTCTCTCACTCTCGCTCTGTAATGAAGGTGAAATACAACGAAATTGAAGCGTTTTACGAGGAGAAAGGGGAGGAGAGAGAGAGATAGAGAGAGAGAGAGATGAATCTTTTGAACGTTATTGGCTTTGTTTGACGGCACGACGACGCCACTGTTTTTAACCGGTAAAGGGTATAGTAGTAACGGCAAATCGTGGAGGGGAATACACGAGCCGTAGCGATTAATCAAAGGACGCTTTTATTTTACGTAATTTCGAAAAAAACTTTAACGCCCGGCTAAACCTCGTCGCATCCCACAATTTTCCGTAAGTTTCGATTGTAATTATTATCGTTTTAATTGTAACGTCGTACGTGTACGCACGATTGTGTATGTGTGTGTATGTGTTTGTTTGTGTGTAATTTTGCCGAAAATGAATTACCGTTGAATTGTAATAATTTCTTTGCATTTTTTTTCTTTTTTTTTTGTTTCTTCGGTTAACACGCAACTGCTTAATGAGTTCAAATTGATGAATTTTTTACGCGGAAAATTATTGCGTCGGCTTGAAGTGTTGGTATAAAATATCGGAAATTTTTATTTAAATATATATAAAAAAAAAAAAAAAAAATTAGTTCTGAAATAATTTTTGGTAAAATTTTTTTAATATCAATGTACACATACACGACATTTTTCATTAAAATTAGAAGGTTTTACATTTCACGGAGACGACGACGTCGAGATTCATTATATAACAAGAAAAAAAAAAAAAAAATAAAAATAAAAATAAAAAAAAAAATAAATAAAAAATATATATATGAAAAAAATAAATAAATAAATAAAACAAAATGCACAGTACTGCCGAACGCAAACAGAAATATCTTCATTTTCTAAATGAAGTTTCGGTACTTTTTAATTTAATCCTATTGCGCGATTACAAAGTAAACATATGTTTATATATATATGTGTGTGTGTGTGTGTGTGTGTGTGTGTGTATACATATATACACATAAGTATATAATGTAACATTCGCGAACGAGCGACAAAGTGAAAAACTGATTAAATCCCGTATCCCGAAATAAATGATCGATCGGACATAAAACATTGTGTAAAAATTAACCAAAATAAAATACCCCAAGTAATTACCGGAATTCCCTCCCTTTAGCTTTTATCAGTTGTTTTTTTTTTTTTTTTTTTTTTTTTCTTTTTTAACAAAACGAGTGATGGCAACAAACGTATTTGCAGAAACGGGATTAATTTGGATATCGTCGACGTCGTCATCGCAACGACGAGTAATATATCCGAAAGTAAATATCATTCGCGGCAGAAGCGCCCCGGTGAGAAAAGGAAAAATTTTAAAGGGCTAAAAAATGTAGGTCGGTGACACACACACACAGACACACACACACATACACAAAAGGTGCGCGTTCGTTCAAATTTATACGCGAAGAATTTCCCGGTTTCAACTGCCTTAAAAACTCGAAGATGAATAGAAGTACGAGTAAAGGTAAAAAAAAAAAGGGAAGAAGAAAAAAAAACGAGAAGAAGAGAAAAGAAAAAATAAAGAGAGAGAGAGAGAGAGACAGAGGAAAAGACGTCGTACGAAGACCTTCGAGTGTCCCTTAAATACAAGCGTGTAAAGGGTAGGTACTTTCATAAAAGTCAAATTCGTCCTTCTTCTCTTCCTCTCATTTCGTCCTTTCTCTCGCTCATTCTTTTACCTTCGCTATTGCAATATAGAAAAGCTCACAGGACTAGCTGCTCTCTGTCTGTCTATCTCTCTCTCTCTCTCTCTCTCTCACTCTCTGCATGCTCTCTTTCTCTCGCGGCAAAGTAAAGGGCCGAGAGCGCGCGAGTATCAAAGAAAAGTCGTGCAATAAGAGAGCACCGAGATTGACTTTGCGCTCGCGTCAACGTAATTCCGGCTGCTCGCGGAGTTACATATAACTCCCCTCACCCTATCCTTCCTTCTACCTATCTTCTTTCTCTCTATCTGTCTTTCTGTGCTTTACAACGAGTGAAAGATAGCATGAAGAGAGAGAGAGAGAGAGAGAGAGAGAGAGAGAGAGAGAGATAGATTTGAAAATTCAATGGTCGCTCGTACGATATACTCTATTCGCGTCACTTTGGAATTTTGCAAAGGAGAGAAAAAGATAGAGACAGAGAGAGAGAGAAACAGGGTGGCAGTAGTTTTCTGTGTCCTTTCTACGTCTGAAGGGTGAAAAATAGCGCTCGACCGTTTCTTATGAAGATTTTCAAAATATGTACTTTTGTTAAAAGTAAATTTTTACCCATCTCACTGTTTATTTGTGCATGTATTTATTGAAATTAATAAAAGAAGATGTAAATTTAATAATTACTTATTTAATCTACTGCTTGTTTTATAAAATATTCTCTCTCTCTCTCTCTCTCTCTCTCTCTCTCTCTTTCTTTATTTCTCTATTTACATAAAGCTATGCGCTCGAATTTCGAGATAAATATTACGAAAAGGACAAATATTCAATATGTTTCCGTATGTGTCAACAGAGTGTTTATGTGCAAACATTATAACGTTTTACGAAATGGAAGCGATATGGAGATGTAAGATTTTTGAAAACGTAAAATGGAGTCGTTGTAATTGACGGAGAGAAATAAAAATTGCGTATAATTTTGATGCGACGGATTAAAACATTAAAAATTCAAAATATTTTTAACGAGATTATTGAATTTATATATTTAAATCTAAATTCTTTTATTTAAAGAATTTTAACGTTAATGATTAAATTTTAATAATAAAGGTGACTTCTGTAAGTTTGAACTTTAAAATAATATTCATAAAATCTAATTTACATCCAGAAAATTAGCGATCGATAATGAAAGATATGTACGCAATAATTTAACTATTAAAAAAAAAATAAATAAATAAATAAAAGTATATGAATAAAGATTAATAAACAATATTATTTTAAACAAAAATTAATATCTTAATTTTTTATGTGAATTCAAAGTAAGAAACAACGTATATTTTTTCTTTATACATGAAAAAAAAAAAAAAAGTATATATCGTTGTGAAAAAAAAGTTTTAACAATCCTTTCGAATATTCGTTTTGTGAATAAGGAAACCGTTAATGATTGATAACTTTTTTTTTTTTTTTTGTAATACGAAATCGGATACACGAAAAATAAAAATCCTTTCTCCTATTTCGATACAAAATTAAAGAACGACGGTGATAAGAACGACACGGCCCAAAAAGTAGAAAACAAAAACAGAATATAACGAATAATACATACATTTTCGTTCTTTTTCGCTTTACAAGAGTCGTTATACAACTAACCCAAATGACCGCTCGGCATGTCGCTCTCTCTCTCTCTCTCTCTCTCTCTCTCTCTCTCGCTCTGATAACCGTGTCGTTATCGAGGCAAGTATAATTGTCGCAGAGTCGACGAGTGCCAGCTGTACAAACATATATATGTATTGTGTACGCGTTTCGCGAGAAATTTAGCCAGTAAGAAGAGATCGAGAATAAAAGGGAATAAGATACAAAAAGAAAAAAAGAAAAAAAAAAAATCGATCATCGCGTGGATGAAAAAAAATCTCGTTTGTTTTAGAAAATAAAAGAAAATAAATAAACTTATTTTGAAAGTCACAGGTCTAATGAAAAGAAGCGAAATGCTTAGATATATATATATATATATATATATATATATATTCGCGTGCATTATCAACCCAAAGATACGTTCTCACGTATATACATCTCCTGGAACATGAAATGAAGAGTTAGCGAGTGAGAGAGAGAGAGAGAGAGAGATGCAACCAGCGGGTTCAATCCCGCGGGAAATTAGGATTTTCCTCGTGTAAGGCTTATGCGTTTGATATACACACGTATGTGCGTCTAAGTATGTGTGTGTATGTGTGTGTGTTTATACGTATATGTGTGTATAAGAGCGTATGAAACGGTAGGAAACTTACGATGATGATGTCGAGGTCGTATTTGAGGTGATCCGGAAGCACGCGTTTGCTCACTTCTTCTTCCGGCATACCGTCGAACCTGTCGTGCTTTTTCCTCTCTTTGTACGTCTTTGCTCGTTTTTTCGCCTCGGCCAGCTCCGCTCTGTAAAATGTGCATGAAAGTTAATGAGACTTGAGCGCTTGCGCCTAATGTACTTGTCGAATTTTCATAAATCTATGTATTATTACTTTTTACCATTTCTTTTTTTTCAAAGAAAATTTTGAATATCGCGGAGTAAAATTTATAAACAAAGTTGCGATGTGAGAAAAGAGCAATTATTTATTCCGTATGGTGTTTATTAACATTGTTTTTAGTGTACCAATAATGACATATTTTAGAGTAAAAAACTTAAATTTATCATTGAGCATTTGCTGGTGAAATTTTTCAATAATTTTAATAGTTGATTCAACATGCAAATAAAATCTCCTTGTATAATAACTTAATTTATACATTTAGTATAAATTTATATATTTAATATAATATATTTATATATTTAGTATAATGTAAAAAGTTTATGAAAATAATGATTAACTCATAATCGAATTACGCTTGTATACCATAAAATAAAAGCGTATTACGACTGTCACTTTCTTGAGATTATAACTCGAAACAATTTCGCTTTCTTTATCAGCGTGTCTTATCGCCAAAAAAAAAAAAAAAAAAGAAAAAAAAAAAAGAAAAAGAAAAAACAAGAAAATAAAAAAAAAAGAATGAAAAAACAAAAGGCAATGAAAAACTAAAGCAACCAATAGAACGAAACTCACTCTTCCGGCGTAAGTATCATCTCGCACTTCTTCTTCCTTCCCCGTTTTTTCGGCTGATGCGCCGCCAATTGTGGATTCAGCTGTCCGTTCATCATCTGCATGCTCATTTGGTGTTGCTGCTGTTGTTGCTGATGCTGCTGATGCTGCTGCTGGTGCTGCTGTTGTTGTTGTTGTTGTTGGGAAGAGCACATAGGCGGCGTTGGGGCGGGCGTACCGAGGCCGGGCTGAGTGCAACTCAACACGTCCGGATTGTCGCTCGGACTGCTCGCCGTTCGCGTACCACCCAACGTCATCTCCTCGTCGACGAACGAGTAAGGATCCACCGGTGTCTCGCATTTTATCGACACCTGTTGTGGTGAGAAAGTTTTTTTTTTCTTTTTTTTTTTTTTCTTTTTTTTAATTTATATACGGGGTAATGTTTGGTGCTCGTTTGCAGGATTTTTTTTTTTTTTTTTATTATTATCGATAAAGTTTAATTAGAGGGAGATTAAGTTTGATAATGGATCATTTTTTATTAAGGCTAAACTTTACTTTCACTCGTTATAGACTGTAAAAAGCGATGCAGAACTCTATATGGGAAGGAAAAAAAAGGAAAAAGACAAATAAATAAAGGATATAATCGTCTCCTGTACAGACGATGCTTATTAAATCAATTTTAATAATCATTCCAATACTTGTATTTTTTTTTACAAATGCAACAATTATTTACATCGTCTATTGATTTGTTACAAAGTACCAATTAAAACTCACGGATATTTATACAATTATTTTTATGCATAAATAAATTTTGCATAAAAATTATTAAAGTATCATTTACTCTATAAACATTTACGTAAAACATTATGCGAGAATAGATGTGTAAATTCTTTTCTTTTTTATTTTAAATATAGGTACGAAACTAAAAGGCGATTGCTTTCATAAGCTCGTAAAATAACCTCGAATGCGTTATCGAGTTAAAAAAAATAAAAAAGGGAAAACAAAAATGTTTTTTGTTACTAATATACAACATCGATATACGAGTATAATCCGGATTAATATCGCGCGTTAAAAGTGTCGTCGCTTTATAGCGTTCAAACAAATTAAGTTCCCGGCGACGTTAAATTTTCACCGCGAATTTATACATTTAATGCAAATAAGTGAAATTTTATGAATTTATAAAGAAACGTCTATATCATCCGAGTTAAAAATGTACGCGAGTATATAATTGTGCGTAATGTAATATCGGCAATAAACCGAACCGAAATTTTTCGCGCAAAAATTTCAATGTAAATTTTATTCGTAACATATTGCATATAATAGACTTATACGTAATATGTATAAGTGTTTAAAAATTACTAATTCGATGCAAACTATATTCAACGTATCTAATGATGTACGTAAGTATCGCTTACCAAAACAACAATATAACCAACGATTTTAACAATTAGTAGAAACGAAAAGGCAAACGATAATATACAGCCTCGACAAAATAACCCACAGTACGATGCCTTTAACGCATACGCGAGTGATAGCTATATACGCATACATTAATTAGAAAACAATCGCTCATGGGGGGTACTTAATCGATAAAATATAATCGTTTACAATAGAAAGAGCTTTAATCGATCGAACGAAGTTAAATACACATAATTATCCGCGCTCGCGAATGAATTAATATACGCATAGCCTACGACCGTAATTTCAAAACGATTCGTTTGAACCGTACTTTGCCCGGTAGACCTATCAACCGAAATAATTTTCCTTGTTGCCCGTAAACCTTTGTCGTACATCATTACACATAAGTATATATATATATATATATATATATATGCGCATATAAATATACATAGGTGCATTAAACGGCTACGACGAGGCGATATTAATTCGATCGCGCGTGCGTTTATAGTTACGAATTTTACACCAGACGATCGCAATCCCTCGGTTTAACGTTATATCTTAGCTTTGAAATATTTAAAATGCGGTATCGGTTTTTGCGGTTGAATTTTTCGCGAGCGTTGAGTTAGTCATACGTACGAGTTTTAGGAAGACTTTTGCGGTTTTCGAGAGATTTTTTTTTTTTTTTTTATGTGTGTGTGTGTATGTGTGCATAGGTTTGCTATTGCGCAATGGTATAGGATGGAAGATCTTTCGTTGATCTTTACTTTATTTCTTTTTTATTTTCGCGGCTTTGAATTGATTTTTTTGAGTTTTTAATTGGATTAAGTTAAGTGTAGAAGTTTTCTTTTCTCGACACGGTAAACATTCGCAATTTTTCGGAATCAGTTCGAAATTCTTTTTTTTTTTTTTTTTTTTATTTTTTCAACGGTCGGGTAAATGTTTATGAATTAAAGTTTCGTATTTACGTTAAAAAGACATTCCGAGAATTTGAATTAATTAGCGCAATCGATGTACTTAAGAAAATTCACTCTTATGTGTGTATGCGCGTGTGTATGGAGCTCAATGAAATTTTCTCAATTTTTGCCTTCAATTAAATTATTTTCCTCTAATTAATTCCTTTTTGCAAAAATTTTCCTCAATTTTGTTAAAATTATATTTCGCTTCGATTCGTCAAGTTTAACTTTATATCTTAAAATGAATCAAGATGATCTCATTAGTAACAAGGATCCTGGAAAATTATCTTTTTTTCAAAAATTTTAAACGAATTCAAAGAACCTTGCGATATTTAATTCCTGATATATATAAAAAAAAAAAAAAAAAAAAAAAAAAAAAAAAAAAAAAAAAAAAAGTTATTAAAATTTTACCTTAAGACACGCGACAGAAAATGTAAAAACAAAATAGTCGTTAAATTTTCGCTTACGCAAAGTAAAACCTCTCTTCTATCGAGTTCGGAAAATAAGACAATTCCAATCTTAACGAAGACAATTGACCACGAGAGTAAAACGGTGAGGAAAAAAAAAAAAAAAAAAAAAAAAAAAAAAAAAAAAAAAGGAGACGCACAAGGTGAGGAGGAGGAGGAGGAGGAGGAGAAAACGAGAGATTCGATTAAACGAGCGACCGCCGATAAATCGACGACGTGTTCAACGCGGTAACGAACTGACGATCGTTCCAACAAATATATATATATATATATATATATATATATATATATATATATATATATATATATATATATGTACGTACGTAAGCATTGAATCTTTATCCCCTTCGTCGCAAGGTTTGGAACGAAATAAGAAAGCGGAAAAGAAAGAAAAAATGAAAGTAAGGGGGTAAACGCGCCGCGCTCTATTAACGAATTATCGATCTTTTTTCCTTCTGCCATCCGCATTTTTTCTTGCCTACTCTTTTCTTTTTTTTTTTTTTTTTTTTTTTTTTTCCATTCTTTTTATGTGAAGTTTCGCATTGTGCACATATACACGTGTACGTGTGTATGTGTCCGGTGGAAAAAGTTTCGTGTCCGTTATATAAAACACCTGTTGGCTGTATCGGCTGTGAAAAAGAGAGAGAGAGAGAGAGAGAGAGAGAGAAAAAAAAAAGTAAAAAAGAAAGAAAAAGAAAAAAAAAAGAACAAAGTCGCCGGGGGTATGTTAATGGGAGCATTAACTTTACATAAAAAGCCGCCGCGGCGAAGGAGTGAATTAATGAATCGAGTATTTTTATGTACATTGCAGATTGTGGAATTTTTCGTTGGAAATAAGGGATTGTTTTGATTAAAAGGCAAACCTATACGTACATTTATACATTATATTATAAAGAAATTTTAATCGTTCATTTCTTTTTGATGTTTTAGAAAGAAATGATTAACCTGTTTAAATAATAATAAATATTTTTTGTTAATAAATTTATATATGCCGAAAATGATTTGCTTTGACATATACACGTATGCATATGTATTCACGGGCATTTGAAAACGAAAAAAAAAAAAAAAAAACAACATCGGCAAAGTGTAAGATATACTTAACGCAAATTTACGATATAAGGAAGTAAGCGTCTCTACGTATTTACATGTATTTATATATATATATAGAATATACATATGTGCTGTACAGAATTCGCGGAATGGTAATCGAGATAGGATGGGATAATTGGGATTGGAATGAAGATAATGGATATTGGTGTCGGATAATCAGGACCGCCGTACTCTCTGTGCGGTAACAAACAGGTTTTAGTATAGCCGAGATAAGTGCGAGATAATATATGTAAGTGTGTGTGTATATGAATACAATTTCAAAGACGTACGATCGGTATCTTTTTTTATTTTTTTATTTTTTATTTCGTTTCAACAAAAAAATTTTTTTCGAAATTTTACGAATATCGAAAGAATTGCGTTTTGTAAATGCGTGAACAGGTTCGTTAGTTTTTTTATTATTTATGTTGTTTGCTTTTAAACATAATTTTGTTAAAAATTATTTTTTTTTTTTTTTTTTTTAAATAATCAATACACTTTAAACCGGAAAATATACTTAGATTTATATGCGCGGTCTTGCTGCACTTGTCTTTTTCTACTTAATAAATGTAACGTGATTTATATTGAGTTTACATCAATAGAACGAAATGATTTTTTTTATTTTGCTCCAAGTGCAATATTAATACATTAATTTATTGATTTTTAACAACGTTTTAAATAAACAATAGATAATTGATTAAAGAATATTATTTCTCGTTGTATTGCAAAGATATGCAAACTTTAATTTCCTTCTATATACTTAATTACTCCGTATCGTATGTTAATTTTTAAAAGATAAGAAGAATCTTGATTATAAATTTTACATAAAGCATTAATCACAAGCTTGTTTGATGATAACTTTTTTAAATTTTACTCTTTAAAGCAACGTTTTAAAAAATTTAACGATTATTATTTTATTACGTAAAATAATTTTCCGAAAAAAAAAAAAAAATTGTACCCCTCGCCATTTATATTTACGATAAAATAAAAAAAAAATCTTTATTCATTACGTTCGCTAATCCTAAAGTAGCTATTGCCACCGAAAGCATAAAAAAAAAGGAAACAAAAAAAAAAAAAAAGGAAAGAATCGTCGCATTTTGTATCTCTACATGCCGTACACTGTTTACGGCTGACGGTTACCAACCGAAAATTACCGCCTATCCTAAAATACGAAGGCCAAAAATGCATGCACGCGAAAAGACGCACATACCGAAATCACCGCATGAACTTCCTCTTCGTTCTACGCGAAAAAAAAAACAAAAAAAACAAAAAAAAAAAACAAAAACAAAATGGGGGGAAAAAAAATAAAGATAACAAAACATCCAGCGGACAAAAAAATTCGACGTCGCGAAAGGAAGAAACGAACCTTCCAAAAAGTTGAAATGAAAAAAAAAAAAAAAAAAAAAACAAAACAAAACAAGAAGCGAAAAAACAAACTCGGATAGTAGAAACAAAAAAAATAACGCATAAAAAATAAGAGGGAGAAAGAGAGAGAGAAAAAGAGAGAGAGAAAAAGCTATAAAAGAAAATAAAAATAGATAGAAAATAAAAAAAAAAAAAAAAGAAAAAAGAAAAAAGGTATCAAAGGAGAAGCCAAGAGAAGGCAGTTTACCAGGCCGGTGCGTTTTATGCCTAGAGGACACGGGTTACCCGCAACTGCGAGCGACTGCACACACCCACACACACACGCACACGCACACAAGGTATATATACATAGATATATATAGATATATATATATATATCGGTAACGAGAATCCGTAAGGCTCTTGGTTGCGCGCACGTGCGCTCGTTAAAGAGAACGAGAGACATGCAAATTTCACGCGCTCGCTCGTACGTACGCGCGTTGCGTAATTCTTCTCTCTGACGGGTAAGAGAGGCGCCCCGACGACGACGACGACTACGACGGCGCGGTTTCTTTATTCTTTCGGTGAGTTAGATAAAAATATAACGTTAAAGCGTAGACGCCTTTTTTTTTCAAATTCTTCTCTTTCTCTTTCTTTTTTTTTTTTTGGCCGTCATCTTTGTTCCTTTTTAATTTTTCTTTTGATAAGATAGTAAATGAATCGGCGAGAGAAGTGGCTTTTTTTTTTTTTTTTTTTATGATCCCGTAAGAATATTTTCACGAGGTGAGGGTTTTGATGATGTTAATTGCATCGGTATTTTCGAGATTGTTTGATTTGTTAATAATGATTATTATTAATTTTTTACATTTTATTACAAATTTGAATGTTAAAATAATGAACTTTAGAAGATTATCTGAATAAGGAATAAAGAATATCTTATATGCAAGAAAAAAAAAAGGCAAAGAAAAAAATACAATTTTTTTTTACCTAAATCTAAGACGTAAAGCAGCATAATATCGTCTCCCGTAAACCATAATATCAATCATAAAAAGGTTTATTATTAAATTGTTCACTTTAAAACTTTGATTCAACACAATATTATCATTGTTTGATTTTCAACAATAGGAATAAGTAAACCTACAAAAGAATAATTTATAATTCAAATGGTTTGAGACGCAAAATATTATTTTAAAAATAAAAGGAAAAAAAAAAGCAGCGCATTATGAAAAAATAAAAAGATCGAATTTAGTTTACAACGAAACAAGACTTATTATCAACCTAAAAATATCGACGGATTATTTGCTTTATTAAAATCAATTGATGCTGCCCTCAGATTCGTACAAAAAAAAAAAAAAAAAAAAAAAAAAAAAAAAAAAAAAAAAAAAAAAACTACGCAC